>VNJS01015781.1:0-10847 GCA_008042575.1 Drosophila watanabei
ATTAAGCATATAGGTGGCATACTGGGGAGTGACACGTGAAAATGTCATCAGTTTGCACTTGGAGCTGTTGTGATGTAATAAGTTAGCACGGCACCATGCCTTAAAATTGTTAAGATCCGATTGTAAGTCCAACTGGCCAGAGCTGTCCTTATACTGCAGGCATAGTTTAACATCGTCAGCGTACAATAGCACAGGAGAGTTGGTTAAAACTAGCGGAAGGTCATTGATGAACAATGTAAATAGCAGTGGGCCAAGATGGCTACCTTGTGGGACACCAGATGTGACACTGAGGAATTTGGAGAGAGCATTTTTAAACAGAACCTTTTGAGTTCTGTGAGACAAATAACTCAAAATCCATTTAAGCAGATCGACCGGAAACCCAATTAGGTCGAGTTTCCTTACGAGAAGAGAGTGGTTAACCGAGTCAAAGGCTTTACTGAAGTCCGTGTAAATCACATCGGTTTGAAGGTTGCGTTGAAAACCTCTAATAACAAATGAGGTAAGTTCCAGCAGATTTGTAGTAGTTGATCTACGTCTCATAAGTCCATGCTGACATGGGGAAATGACGGATCTGCACAAGTGCTGCAAGTGAGGAGTTATTACATTCTCGAAGAGTTTCGGAATAGCCGATAACTTTGAGATGCCCCTATAGTTAGAGGCATCCGTTTTGCTACCTTTTTTGTGGAGAGGAATAATAAAGGATTCCTTCCAAATAAGGGGAAATTCGGAGGTTTCTAAAGATAAGGTAAACAATTTTAAAAGGGGGTTGCACAGGGCTTCCGCGCAATACCTGAGCACACAGCCCGGTAATCCATCGGGTCCCGGTGAATATACTGGCTTAACGCGTTGAAGATTCAGACTTAGGGAGCTTTCGTTTAAGATAGGACTGAAGATTAGGTTTGAACAGGGCATAGAATAAGGGTATGTCTGGTTTAAATTAGTCGGAGGAGAATAAGTAGTTTTAAAAAACTCAGCAAATAGATCGGCAATACCCTGATCTGAGTTTGTTGGCATATTTTGGGGAAAATAGTTAAGAATTATTTTATCTATGTGGACTTATCTGGTTGGCAGGTGCTGCAATCCCGGTACTGATTACGGCGACAACGTGTTGGTGGATATGTTTGTACATTTGCCGTTTGCCCATGTATAAAAGCGGAGAGTTGTTTGCTTTCCTGATACTTGTTTTATGCTAGGCCCAAGCGGCGGCTGTACTTCGAGATATGCACATAGGTGCTACACAGTGCATTGCTGCAAAGGTTCAAATAACCAAATGATATTTATTATTGTTTGTGCGTGTTCCTGTGTGAACATTCTGCCAAGGGCCAGCAAGATTGGCGTTTATATAAAATGTACATCGAAAACGTTAATTAGACTAAGTATACATATTTTTAAACAGTCGATTACATTTGCCTAAAATAAATAACTTAATTAAACAGCGATTTAGTGGACTGTATTTAATATATTTTTTTTATTAAATATTGGCAATTATATTCCTGGCAATGGACCGTCAAAACCTATTGCTTGCAGTCTTTCCCTTAGATTACATTCTCGAATAAAATATATTACTAAAGTTAGCATAACTATTAACGCGATTATTAAGCCAGCATGTCCGGAAATATAATGGAAATTTAAATCTTTTTGTTTAGGATGATGTTCTTTAATATATTCAATTTCATTATTTAAACGTTCAAATTCAGCAGTATGATTTAATGTTGTTAGTCTTAGCTGATCCCAAGTAATCATAGGAACTGCATTAACATCTCCTTTGTACGGTGTTGGAAATGTTTCTTCGCTTCCAGACAGAAGATTATGGTCGGCAACTAAGATTTTATCGTCGGTTCTTGCCGTACAGTATGGCGCGATACTTAAGACCCTTTGCTAAGGCAGATTGAACAACTCTATTTGAGAGCCAGTACATGAAGTCTTATTGTGGTGTCGATCGGTGTTGAACCTTAAACAACCAACTAATTTTCTTTTCTAGCTCTACCCAGTAACTTCTAGATTCCACTACGGCTTTATATATGCGATTCGCAGCTTCTATTTCTTCTTACTGTTCCCGGTCTTCTTCATCCATAATACCAGATAAAATATGATACAGGGAAGCCATAACTTCGAACGGAGCACGCATATTTCTTGACCTCGGCGGCATCATAAATAAGCTTCTCTTCTTCTATATCAGATAACTTAGTTTGCATATTATTTACAACTAAACTACATTGCTCTTCAAAGCCATGAAGCCTTTCACAAGCCTTTGACAAATCGACAAAACAAAGCAAGCAAAATCAATATTTGCTTAGTGCTTAACCTTGATAATCTATAAGACACCCTTTTTTATTATTCGCTATCGGGATTTCTTCTGCGTCATCTACCTATCGTACACCCATTAGAGGACACATGTTTGTGATGGGTCTTTTAAATAAAGCGTGTGGGGTTTTCACTTTGGTTTGGGCTTGCATAGGTAAATCGCTACCTGCCAGGTGTCAATTTTTGTCACTTTTTTCTGGCTAAAGTAGTCTATTTCTTCTGAAGCCGATGAATGCCACCGAGTACACTATAACTATGACTTTTGTGGATATTTTTTGGACCAAAATCAACTTTCATCGGCTGCGTCACGCTGCGTCGTACTTTATGCAACGGCATAAACCAAAGCAACTTAGGGTTAAAATTTTAAATTTGTTCATGTTTTTTGTATTAAATGAAAAATCTTTTCTTTACATTGGTTTTTTTGTTTTATAATACTAATACAAAGAAGGCAAAGAATTTTTTTTAAGTTCTACCAAAAATTATTTTTATACATTAAAATATTTTTTTTGCATTCGAAATATTTTTTTTAACAAAACATAAAAATAAAGATAAAATTTTAAATAAAAACTATTTTTTTAAAATTGTCTTCAAAAAAATCGATTTTTCCACTTTGATATTTTTTTTTTTTCAATATTTATTATAACAGGTAGGTGGGGGGGGGGATAAATTACAACAAGGGGAGGGGTGTAGACGGCTTAAGAAAAAACAAGGACAAGGCTTTCGCGTTACGGCCGCAAAGCAATGCTTCGTAAAAGCAAGGCCCTCGTTAGTCGCCGCTCCTAAGGCGCTCATCCGTCCTGAGCTTGCACATGGCAGCCGCAGCGAAGTTGCTCACGGCCTGCTAATTGTCCTCACTGGCTATCATCAGCGTGGTCAAGTTGTCCACGCTGACCTGGGCGCCGAGATGCGCCTCCAGTTGCCTCCGCTCTCTGACAAATACCGGCTAGGACTAGAGCCGTCAGACACCGTACGAAATGCGCTACATACTCGCACAGCGGCGAGCCGCTGCGTGGCGTTCATTCCCCTGCTGTACGAGGGGGTCTCCATTGCATGCGCCCAGACAGGGGCAGCAGAGTTGCTCTTGTCACGCTCGTAAGGAGGAGTCTACTAGCCTGCTTGGGTCCTCTGCAGTTCAGCATTATCCGGGATAGAGCTCTGTGCGATGTTGATGCCTTCTGGCTGGCATACGCGAGGTGCTCACGGAAAGAGAGCCTATCCAGCATCAATGCGTCACCCACCCTAATCGAAGCGGTCTCGACCTTCTTGCGGCTACTAACAAGTACGGCTTCTGTCTTCTGCGGCGCAAGTTCCTGGCCCACGCTGGACAGCCAGGAGCTAATGGCCTCGATTACAGGTAACTTCGGCAACAGAGAGCACCTTGTCAACTACGACCGTAATGTTGTCGGCGAAACACGCTAGCTCGGACCGACCGGGCAAAGAGAGGCGCAGCACTCCGTCATACATCGCGTTCACAGTAGTGGAGCCAGAACGGATCCTTGAGGAACCCCACAGGAGAGCTCCACCGATTCCGCACCCTCGGTAGTGGCGAATTCCAGCGTGCGGTCCGAGAAGTAGTTGCGCATCATCCTCAGGAGGTAAGGGGCGACTCCGAATCTGGTTAGAGCCTCCATGATGGAATTCCATCTAGCCGTGTTAAAGGCATTGCGAATGTCCACAGTGACAACTAGGCAATACTCTTTTGAACCGCCTTTCCAACGCTTACCAGCAATTGCCGATTTGGCACTGTCAACCACCTATAGCTATGGCATCGACCGTCGATTTCGCCATACGAAAGCCAAATTAAGTATCCGAAAGGTCACTTGCCGCACGGATCGCCTCCTCAAGGCGGGTGCCGATTAAGTGTTCTAACACCTTGAAGCCACCGTCGATGAGGCAGATTGGCTTAAACGACGCAGTGTCATCCGGGGGCTTTTCGGGTTTCGGCAGCAGTACTAGACGCTGCAGTTTCCATCTGCGCGGAAAGACGCCTTCGAGAAGGCATCTGGAGAACAATTCCGCAAAGAGCTCAGGTCGAAGGGACAGCGCGAGCCTTAAGACTCTGTTGGGGATATTATCAGGGACCGCGGCCTTCAACACCTTAACCCTTGCGGCCGTCTTCAGTACCTCAGACACCGTAACCGTAGCGAAGCCAGTCGAGGAGACTCCGATATGAGGGATCGATGGGACTTTCATGCTAGGGAACAGGTTGTCCACTATCCTCCATAGGCTCTCGGTCGCTAGCGGAGCAAGCTCTCTGGAGCAGTTAATGCGCTAGACAATCGTCTTCTAGGCGCTGCCCCACGGGTCGTGGTCCGCCGAGTCGCAAAGTTCGAGGAAGCACCTGGATTTACTAGCCCGGATAGCCGCTTTCAGTGCTCTGCGGCAGGCTTGATACTCCAGCCTTTTATCCAGGAAGGAGGGGGTTCCATACGACCGCAGCTACCGTCTTCTTGCCCCAACACAGTCACTTCTGGCATCGGCTATCGACCGATTCCACCAGTACACCGGCTCGCGATGGCGGCTGTGGGGTCTCCTGGATTGCATGCAGTCTCCGCAGACCGCATGAAGCTTTCCCATGACATTCTCCGTCTGTTCGGCTACGCCAGAGAACGTCAGGCTCTCTATGCCCTCCGAGAACCGTTGGACATCCAACGTGATGGAAGCGGATGGTGGGGGGCCAGGTCGGAGAATATGGCGGCATGATCGCTGGAAGTGTAGACCTCGCTGAGCTCCCAAGTGCACTGTGAGGCTTTTGAGCCGTTCACAAACGTGAGGTCGACAGCTGAGCCTACACCGGCCCGGGAGAACGTGTGTTGTCCCACAATATTAAGGAGCGCGACATCGAGCATGGCAAAGGACTCCAGCAGGGACCTGCCTTTGGCGTTGGTGCAGGTGCTGCCCCAGTCCACCGCCCAGGCATTGAAATCGCTCGCTATCATCACCGGGTGTCGACCTCTCGCATCCAAGGCCAGACGGTCCACCCTGTCGCAGAACGCTAGCAACGAAAGGCTAGGAGCCAGGTATACGCTGTAGACCCACCAGTTGCCTACCATCCCTCGAACAAACCCGCTCGAGGCGAGCACGTGGGACAAGCGGGTGGCTCCTGCACCACACGTCCATTGGGCGGCTTGGCCCGTGGTATCAACTGCCCAATTAGGGCTAGACCCGAACCTGTATGGCTCGCTTAACGCCGAGAGATCGACGCCATACTCTCTCGTTGTCTGCGACAGCAGGTCTTGTGCTGCCGCACAGTGGTTCAGGTTTAAGTGAACCATTTTTATGCCTTGGATGCAGGCCATCTCTGCCGCACGCCACCAATGGGCTGCTGCGGCTGCTGGCCATGTGGTTGACGTCCTTCTTCTTGCTGTTGGTGCACCATCTTTCAGGATTAGAGCACTCTGCGATTTTGTGCCCGTCTTCGCCGCACTTAAAGCATGCCTTGCTCCTGTCTATTGAGCTCGTGCACCTACTGGCGATGTGAGCCACCTCAAAGCATTTATAACACTTCGGCCGGGCGTCCACTTCCTTTAACGGGCATTTGCACCACCCGATCTTGACCTGGCCCAATTTCGCGAGCAGGGTCGCCTGGCTCGATACCGTCGCCGTCTGCGTTTTGAAGCGTCCAGGTCTGAAGCTTCTGACAGTCACCAAGGTAATCGGGAGGCCCGACTGCTAAGCAATCGCCTCCGCGAGCCTCGCCAGGGGCCAGCTCATCAAGGTCCCGCACCATGAATAGGGACTGGGGTGTGGCTGCTCAGATGGAGATCTTGTCACCCAGCACACTGCCGATGTCCTTCATGAGCTTACTGGCGTCATGTTCTGCGCCTGTCAGCTCTAATAGGAGGTTACCCTTGGCTGTCACTCTGATAGCCTATAAAAAGGCGAATGGGTGGGCGTGGCACATTATCCAATACATATGTAAATTTTACAACAATTACCAATTACAATTATGATTTTTGCAACGTAAAATGAGAAAAGGCGCTACTGTGCGGCGGTCGTCCTATTAAAAAATGACCAGGCGTTAACACCTCATTATCCTCTATATCATTATCTGATAGTGTAACGGACGGGTTCTTGTCCAGGGGCAGTTCCATATGCAGACACCGATAGATATAAGCGTTAGGAGTTAGGGCCTATCGATAGAAGTAGATCGACGATAACGATACCGGAAATCGAAGAAAAGGAGAACGTTTGCAGAGATAAAGCAGAGAGCACGCAGAGTTTAAGTTATTCATATAAGTTTCATTATCTAACCTTTACACATAAGCCAATAAATATTACTCCGCCACTCGAAAAAGCCATCCCTTTACAGTTCAGAAGTGGGATAATTCGAGTTGGCTATGGGTAAGAGGCAGTAACAGTGAGAGACACGGAAAAGCAGCCGCAGAATCGTCGGCGTTGGAAGTTTGTAATGGGACAGGAGTTCCCAAAGGTCAAGGCGACAAGAGATTACAAATAACGGATAAGGCATCCTTTCCTACGTGGCTGATGGACTCAGAGCAGAGAGTTCCGGAATCTTGGTGAATATGGAGGTGTACATGCAAAAAGCTTGTGTGTATGCGTGGCGTCTTTGCGAAATTCATGACATGCAAAAGGGCTTGCATGTATGTGTAGCGTCGTTGTGAAATTCACAGGAGGTGAAGATCAGACGTGGTGAAATACCGATCTCGCTTGGAGACGGGCAAACAGAGTTGCTCGTGGGTGCAAGATTGTGCGTGCAAACGATTGTGGTTGTGCGTACCCAGAAATATAAGCAAAGTTAAGAGAGAGACGATCATCGTTGGAGAAAATGGTAATAATAGCAGAATAGTAAAAATAGCAGAACTCAAGGCGGATCAGTTGCGATACCTTTTGAGAGAGAGGAACTTAGGAGTTTCGGGCACCGGAGCAGAGCTAGTGCAGAGACTAGTGGAACATGAGGATCCAAACTGAAGGGTCCCGCCATAATGTGGCTGGATTCTTCGCGGATCTTACACACGACATACAATAGTTTCGCAGAAGCTATCCGAGAGGAGCTCGGAGCGGAGCCAGACGAAGCCGAAATTCATTTTAACATGGCCAATGCAACCAGAAAATCGAAGGAAACCGTAAAGAAGTACTGTTTTCGAATGTCAGCACTTGGAGTGCGATTCAAGCTAAGCGAAGCAGCAGTAATTAGATATGCTAGAGCAGGACTACAGCACAGGGAGTTGCAAAACAGTATTGCAGCAATCCATTTTTCGTCGATGAATTAGTTTCGGGATGCCGCCGAGTCCTATTTTATAAACCGAGGTCGACGCAGTACATATAGGAATGAATTTGTACCCAAATACAGTAACTTCGAGGAAAAGCTGGAAAATGAGATGAAGCAATCAAAGTTATAATTGCGGAGATCCTGGGCATTTTGCTAATTCGTGCCCGAAGGAGAGGAAGAAGCCTCGCTGCACCAAATGCAATAAGTTTCATGCCACCAATGAAAACTGCCAAGTCGCGTTCGGGCGTATCAAATCACGACAAACTGTTTACAAAGAGAATCTGTATCAACGAGCAAGGATATAACGCATTTATTGACACTGGAAGCCAAGCAAGTATCATTCGCCAATCAGTTGCGGATGAGATCGGCGCAGATCACCAGGAGTGTGCCTTAAAAATCGTGGGCATATATGGAGGCTCACGTATCCTTACCGAAGCTATGGTTGTAGACATTGACATCGCTGGAAAAATGATTACAGCCAAATTATACAACGCAAACGACAATCTATTACAAGAGGACCTTTTGCTGGGACAAGATGTCATCACTCGCGCGGAATTATTGTTAAAGTTTGAGCCAGGCGAGACGAAAATAAAGCGAGCAGTTCAACAGCCGGTAACACCTTTAGGAGAGAGTAATTTTCAGAAACTCTTGTCAATTTCCAGATCGATGAAAAAAGAACCAAAATACGAAATCTGCCGGAGGAGTTCTCTGATTTTTTTTTCACAGGATTGCAAGGCATAGGCAAGACAAACGTCGTCCAGGCACAAATTGTTGTTGAGAGTGGCCAAGTCGTTTCTCAAGCGCCATATCGAGTTCCCGAGCCAAAGAAGAAAGTCGTTGGGAAAATGGTCGACGAGGTATTGAAGTTAGACATTATAACTCCGTCCACATCAGAATACGCCAGCCCAGTTGTGCTTATCAAGAAACCAAACGGTAGTGATCAACTTTGTATCGATTACCGCCGTCTGAACAAGCTGATCAAGAAGGAAAACTTCCCGTTGCCAAATATCGATGAGAGGCTGCAGGAAGCAAAGCGTTTCACATATTTTATATTATATTTGAATAGATCGAAATGTAACCCGAGAGCAGAAAATTCAGTGTGTTTATCACCACGGAGGGACTATTTGAGTTTAAGCGTCTTCCGTTTGGGCTAAAGAATGCACCTACTGTGTTTAATAGACTCATGGCAGAATTACAAAGACGCGTGCAGAAAGGCGATATGATGCACTATATGGACGATATCCTAATTGGAATGCCAGACAGAATCGTTATCGAGGTACCGCCTTTACCTCAAAAGACTTTGAGAAATATAGCAAGTCAAATAATGTGAAGCACATACTTAACGCCGTGAGAACACCAAGAGCCAACGGTCATGCAGAACGGACAAATCGAATTATTTTGTCAATGCAATGCCTCCAAATGAAAACGAAAAACGTTGGGACGAAAGGCTGCGATCGATCCATTGGAGCATCAACACCATGGTAAATAGTACTACTAAATGCTCTCCATTCCAGTTGCTATACGGCTATGAGCCCCGAGATGTCCTCAAAAACACGCTGACGAGCGTGATCCAAGACCAAGAGCTGAGTATGTTGACAGATGTCGAACTAGAGAAATTCCGAGAAGACGCTGCAGCCGCAGTTAACGATCATAAAGCCGCCGCCAAGAGAAGATACGATGCCAGCCATTCTAAGCCAACTAGCTACAGCACTGGAGATATTGTCCTAGTTGAGAACGAGCCGTTTAGCACATCGCGCAAACTAGAGCCGCGCTACAAAGGCCCCTTTATCATATCCAAAGTGCTGCCCAACGATCGATATCTAGTTGAAGATATCCCACATGCACAGCGAAAGCAGAGACACTACAAGTCGGTGTATTCATCCGATAAGATGAAACGATGGTGCGAACTACCCCCTGATGAGCCAGATAAAGATAACACCGAGGAAGACGAATTTGACCACTGATCTCGCGAGGACGCTCAGATTGTCAGGAGAGGCCGAATGTAACGGACGGGTTCTTGTCCAGGGGCAGTTCCATATGCAGACACCGATAGATATAAGCGTTAGGAGTTAGGGCCTATCGATAAAAATAGATCGACGATAACGATACCGGAAATCGAAGAGAAGAAGAGGAGAACGTTTGCAGAGATAAAGCAGAGAGCACGCAAATTTAAGTTATTCTCCATATAAGTTTCATTATCTTAACCTTTACACATAAGCCAATAAATATTACTCCACCACTCGAAAAAGCCACCCCTTTATAATAGATACAGGGGTTGAGATTTAAAAACTCCTTCTCTTCTTATTAAATTACTCGTCTTAGATGGTATTTCATAGACTTTACGCCGGCCTCCCAGATACCTCCAAAGTGAGGTCCTGCCGGGGGGATAAAATGCCACTCAATCCCGTCTCGCAAATTTCCCTGTTCTTGCCCTAAATCTTCTGAGCGCGGCTAAGAAGGCGTCAGTAGTCAAATCGCTCACAATTTCCAAAAGTATCGCCTTTGTTGCCATACACACAAATACTGCTACACAACCTTTATAAGTTTTCTGGCCTCTAATTTTGGAACATCTTATATAATAGGGTCCAGCGTAATCAATACCTGTATTTAAGAATAGATATGCCATTGTTACCCTATATTTAGGTAGATTTCCCTTTACTTGTTGTGCCGTAATTTGCCGATATCTTGCGCATTTCGTACATTCACTTAGTTTTTATTATTTTTTTTCTATTATTTATTAATATTCTTGCTCCTTTTTTATTATTATTGTCTCGGCATTTTGTATTTCCTTAGCCGTTAACTAACGCGGATAAAAATTATTTCTTGTTTCAATATTCACAAATCTAACTATGTAGTATATTACTTTTCTTATTTTGTGGATGAAGAAATATTTTCCCAACATATTGTACATAATATCTCCACTGGCTGTCTATATCGTGTTGTCATTTGTTTCTTCCTGAGCAATTGATTGGGATGGCCAATTTTCTATTTGTGCAGGAGTGGGCGGATTGAGTCCAGGTGTAAGCCGGCGTCGCACAGTAGAGGCTTTTCTCATTTTAGGTTGCAAAAATCATAACTATTAAACCAAATAAGATATTCAAATAATTTAAACGGCGACTGGCAGGTAATTGTTGTTAAATTTACATATGTATTGGATAATGTGCCAAGCCCACCCATTCGAATTTTTTTAGGGTATCAAAGTGGAAAAATAGATTCTTTTCTATGAAGACAATTTTTTAAAAATATTTTGTATTTAATTTTTTATCTTTATTTTTATGTATTTGCTCAAATAAAAATATTTTGAATGCAA
>VNJS01015790.1:0-10094 GCA_008042575.1 Drosophila watanabei
AAAGACAATTAAACATGGCGCAGGAAATTGTATGCTATGGGGATGCTTTTCCTCGTCTGGAATAGGGCCAATTTTCGAGATAAAGGGAAAAATGTGTGCCCTAGAGTATCTCAGCATACTGCCCTATGCCGAAGATGAAATGCCGCTGAAGTGGGAGTTTATGCAGGATAATGACCCCAAACATTCGCCAAAATTAGTTAAGAAATGGGTCCAGGACACACAGATAAATTTAATGAAGTGGCCCGCTCAATCCTGACTTAAACCCAATTGAGCATTTATGGGGCATACTAAAAAAAAGAATTGGCGGCTTTAAGGCCAAAAATAAGAAAGAATTGTGGGAGATAGTGCAATAAGAGTGATATGCATTAATACCTCAATTTGCGCCAATCTGGTTGCTTCCATGCCTTGTCGGTGCTCTGCTGTTATTAAAGCTACAGACTGTACCACTAAATATTGATAAACAAGCTATACAATTAAAAAAAAAGGTTCAAGTGAATTTTATCGATTTGTTTCTATTATTTTTTCCAAGGGAAACAAATGTAATTCATTTTTTTAAATTGTTAAACAATTCTATAAAATATTTGTGTTAATTATTTTAATATATACTTAAATATATGTTAACAAAAAAATAATTCATTTATTATCGGATACGCGTCTTATGAAATAAATGAAACTAAATGAAGCAAAAAGTTTGTTTCTATTATTTTTTCCACGACTGTATATTGGGATAGATTATAATTTATACAATTGGAATCTGCAAGGGTATACAAACTTCGGCGTGCCGAAGTTATTTTCCTTTCTTGTTTAAAAGTAAAGTACATTTTTACAAGTACCAACACAATCGAGTTGAGAAAAGAATTAAGTCACCTGTTTGATAGACTTTGTTTCGTGATTACATTGTCGGAAAATAATTGCGAACTTTCTGTGTTTATTTTATAGAGCTATAAATTATTTGTATATATCTGAAAAAAGAAATTCTTAGCAAAGGTATTTATAAATGTACCTCAGTTTATGGCAAGACAACAATTTATGTCTTGTGGTCCAACAGTGAACTGGTTTTTATTTGTCTCTTTTTAGCTTAAAACTAACAACTTTTTTGAGTTCTGTGGACTATAAGGCCTCGCGCACACTATAGCATGAAAGAGGAGCTGACGGCTGAAGCTTAAACTCCCGTTATAAGCTTGCAGAAACAAACACACTACTCTCTATGAAAGTGCGCACAGTGAGAGGTGATCTGCTGCGCGGGTGAAAAAATTCAACCTCTCTTACAAGCTTACTTCGTATAACGGGGCATTTAAAATCATCCGTCAGCTCCTCCTTCATGCTATAGTGTGCGCGAGGCCTAATTAAGTAATGTCAGAAGGCTTAAAACGCAAAACTAATTTTTAAGTCCTTTTCTCTTAAAAATTAACTTTTGTATAGCAATATATGAGCTAGATCACGCTGCACTTTTTTAAGTTTGGAAAAGCCACTCAGAAGATGTCCCAGAAATGGAGTAGAGTTATGGAATACAAGTATAACGGTTTGCATCCAAAATGAGTCGTTAAATAAACGAGGGCGTTAAAAGTATTATTTGGAGGATGCTGAAATTTAGCAAAAGTCTCATATCTCTTAAAACAGGACAATGGTTTAACTAATAGGATTGGAGTAGGTTAGAGTATTTGGGCCAAGTCGAAGTATCATTTGCAGTTCTACTGTAATACATTGTAAACTCTACCAAAATAAATAAATGAAGGCGAGACAAGCATCGACGAGGGAGCGAGGTCGAAAGCGAGCAGTAGATCTAAGAGAAGAGCGGACGATGTAAAGGCGAGAAACGCGATGCAGGACAGGCGACGTGAAGGCATCGAAACAGCGACGAGGGAGCAGCATTAAGAGAGAGCATTCAGTTTGCAAAACATGCGTTAACAACTTTGCAACTGCAGCTACGAGTACAGTGTAGAGAAACCAGTAAAATAAACGTGTTAAAGGGAAGAAGCAGACCGCCAAATTAAGAAGAGCAGCAACAGCGACGGGTACGAAAAGCAGACAATGTGACCTTCTTCTTATCTTACCACACGCTGCACTACAAAAAAAGTTTTAAGTACACTTGCTGCAATCTACAGGTTCAAACACAATAAGGATGCATTTGGATTCCAATATACGCGGACGGACGGGACCAGTAAGCCAATCAAGAGAACACCAGGAGTAGGGTTGGCTGGGTGTTATTCGCCCTCTCTTTCTATACCCTCCCTACCGTGATAACTCGTGAGAATATGTTTGCGGCTATTCCTTTTTCAAAGTTTTTTGTTAATTTATAATTCACATTGCAACAGAATCGTCAAACTCTCTCACGAAACTGATTAAAGATCTATTCAAACATCTTATAAAATATCGGCATATCAAATCATAGTATAGTAATAAATCAATCAGGTTAGCAAATTACCCATAACAATAACAAAATATTCTTTAATTAATTTTAATTCTTACATAATGTTATAAGTTTAAATCGTATGCGACAAACTCAATTTTTTAGTGAAATTATCAAAATGTTGAGTTCATATTTTTTTCTTTGCCTTTATGGCCTAAAAACTCAATCGAATAAAGAAAATGGCATTTCATAATTTAGATGCGCAAACACTAAAAAATCGTATATATATTCACCTAACAGAAATCAATATATGGTTTTAATAGAAGAAAAGAAATAAGGAGAGTTCTCACTTACTCAAAACTCCGGCGAAGCAGGTAAGGTGGGCCCATCGTAGACGCTGTGCTAGGTAATCAAAAATAATTGTTAACTTCTGACTTAAATTGTTTTGTGTTGCTTTACATGGCTGGCCAAAAACGAATCGACTCAAAATGTAGATTAAATGAATAGAAAATAAGCGAAAAGATCAGAAAATTGTCATTCAAAATCAGAACTTTAGTTTCAAATTCATTTACAAAGAAAATAGTGTACAGCACATGCTCAGGGGGCCCGCAAGGTCGATTGGCTGCAGCTCTGCACACGGCGATGCTTCCTTTCGTCATCCTCCTCTAAGTCTTCTGATCAGTTCACAGCATGCGAAGTAATTATGTATGTATTAATGAATGAATTAATTAGTTATGCATTTATTAATATATGTGGAATTAAACGGGTGTTATAACTAGTGAAAACGCAAGGCAGGATATGTAGGCCGCAGGCGGAGAAATTTAGAAAGAAATAGCATTAATCAAAAATTTTATGCAGAATGTGTTCAGATAAGTTAATCAGAAAATAAATGTGTTCAGATAATTGAAGATTTAAGTTGGAATTTTATTTAATTAAAGAGTAGTGTCGTGTGTGTTAAGGCAGGTTCTCACATTGTAGAAAAAATTGAATTTTTTTTGCTTTATCGTGCTGATACATGTCTCAAAAATGTTATATAGAAGTTTTAAGGTTAGATTAATTTACGTCGGGCGGCCCTCATGGGGCCAAGCATAGGCCAAAAAAGGCCCATAGTTGCCCGGGCTTTTCTAGTGTGGACCTAGAGATTGTTAATGCGAGTTTCGAAGTCCTTGAGGATCGAGGTGTCTTTTGCGAAGGCCAGTAGTTCACCTGGCTTTCTCTTGGAGGCATCTTCCAGTGATACCAGAGCCGCAGCGCCTAGGTGTCTTAATCTTGACCTTTTTAGCGCCGGACATTTGCTAACGAGATGCTCCAGGGTTTTCGGTTGCCCTGGATTCATCGCATTTCCGGCAGTTTGCGTTTTCGGTGATGCCCAGCTTGACGGCATGTGTCACTGTCAGGCAGTGACCTGTGAGTATTCCTATTAACAATCTGCAGTCTTTCCGTGGAAGATGCAGTAACTAAGTTTTTCGTTGCGCTCTCTGCACATGATCTTTGATATTTTGCAGGTAGTGGAGCTTCTCCTCTATCTGCTTTTTGCCCTTTTGTTGGCCTTTCCCTCTAGTTCACTTTGGAGCGTTCTTAGGGAAACCGGAACGTTTTCTGTTTTTTCACTCGCGCCTTCCCTTGCAAGTCCGGCCCCTTCCCGTGCAAGTTCATCCGCGGTTTCGTTACCATCGGTGCACTGGTGGCTGGGAACCCAGTAGATCCTCCCTGACTTAGTCGTGCTCAGGATATCTAGTGCCTCCCTGCTTGCCGGTACACTTTTGGAACTGACCGCTGACGACTGCATGGATCTTATCGCCGCTTGACTGCCTACGAACAAATTGACTGCCTTATGCTCTACGCAAGCTCTGCCGATTGCCCAATGGCGAATACTTCCGCTTGGAATATGCTGCATTGGCTTGGTATCTTATACGACAGCCTCATTTCAAGGTCCGTACAGTATATGCCCGCTCCTACTCCTCCTTTCATCTTGGAGCCGTTGCACAGTAGGGCATTCTGCCTGAACACGTTGCAAAAATCATAACTTTTGAAATAAACTTTCTAATTTTTTGAAACCTTTACCATTGTAAAGTAGCTACCCACAAAATTTGTTGGTGCAAAAATGGACTTGACACGCCCACCAGAAATGGGCGCATAAGAGGGTCAAACACAAAATTTCGAAATTTCCAACTTTAAAATAAAAATAAAAATATAAAAAAAAATTTTACGCATATTTTAATGTTAACTTTATTTACATAATTTTACTTAATTAATATAAAAAAAAATAGTTTAATTAAGCTAAAAAAAAATACATATATATTTCCAAACTTTTTGATGAATTTTGTGTTTTCTAAATTTTGGTCAAGGAAAATTCTTTAGGTTCATAAAAAAGTTTGCTACATTAGTTTATAATAAATAAAACTGACTAACGAATAGAAAAATTTCGAAGTCAAATTAAAAATATGCGACGTTAAATACAGAAAATAAACTCTCAGTTTGACGCACTATAAACTACATTTTAACGATTGCCACATTGCCAACGAATAACTACGAAACAGATACGAAGAAAAGAATTCAAGAGCAATTTAAAACTGAACTGGGTCTATTCGTAGATCTTCCGAAGCAAGGCTTTGGAAATACCAATGACGGAAATACGTCGAGAAAATTCTTTAGCAACTTTGAAGTTACATCCTGTATAATCAGAGTCGGTAATGAACTCATTAAAAGAGTCAACGTTTTGTTAAGTGTGCTAAGCTTCACAGAAAAAATTGATCCCAAAAAGTTTGGCAAGTATGCTGCGGAGACATCCAACATTTTTAAGGACAAATACCCAAACAAATTGTTAACACCAACGGTGCACAAGGCGCTGGATTACGGCGAAAATATCCTGGAGTATCAGTGTCTACCAATTGGCGAGCTATCTGAAGAGGCACAGGAAGCTAAAAATAAAGATTATAAAAGGTACAGATACTCAAATACGTGCAAAATTTCAAGGTCTCGACAAAATGAAGATCTTTTTAATATGCTGCTGGTGTCATCGGATCAAAAAACTTCCTCTATGAGGCATGTCCGAGCTATGCCGGAATTAAAAATAACTTACTCGCCCGATATGGTGGCTTTATTTGAGAACGTTGAATACGACATAAATAATCAAAGCATTGATGTAGAAGCCGTTAAATAATATTAACTAATATATTTATTGCGATTTTTGGCGAAATCATTATTTTTTTTTAATTAAACTATAGTTACATTAAAAAAAATCAAACATGAAATCAATAAAGAAAAGTGTTGCATATCTTAGGGGGCTGATGAAAACGCAGAGTTGAATTGGCAAAACTTCAAATATCTCACAATGCTAAAAAATGAAGCATGAAAACTTTTTTTAATTAATTACGAAATGTTTAAGAAATTTTTTGATGTCATCAAGAAAGGTGGCACGCGCTGGCATCGTTGTTAGAAGTCTATGTTCTGTTTAAAAATATAAAAAAAACAAGAGAGGAAGCTAATTTCGGCATGCCGAAGTTTGTATACCCTTGCAGATTCCAATTGTATCAATTCTAATCTATCCCAATATAATATATTATGAATTACTTTCATATTCATACAATATTACAGTTTTACATTTTTTACAGTTTACATTTTTTTTACAGTTTTACATTTTTACCGATAGTTTGTATGGCAGCTATTTGATATAGTTGTCCGATTCTTATGAAATTAACAACAAAATTCTGAAAAAATATGTAATACGAGTACCTAAAAGTTGAAGAAATTATGTTGAAAACTGACAAAGTTATAATTATTTTTTCTACAAATTTCCCGATCGTTCCTATGGCAGCTATATGATATAGTCGTCCGATTTTTATGAAATTTAATCTTAAAATCTAGAATAATATTTAAAGCTCATAACCGAGAGTTGGTCAAGATATGTTCAAAAACAATAAAATTAAAATTTTTTTTCTAAAAATTCACGGATCGTTTGTATGGCAGCTATATGATATAGTCGTCCGATCTGGCCCGTTCCGACTTATGTTTGAGTGAGAGTATATGGAAGACTATCTGCAAAGTTTCATTCAGAAAGCTTCAAAACTGAGGGACTAGTTTGCGTAGAAACGGACGGACAGACGGACAGACGGACAAACGGACAGACAGACAGACAGACAGACGGACAGACGGACATGGCTAGATCGACTCGGCTGTTGATGCTGATCAAGAATATATATACTTTATAGGGTCGGAGATGACTCCTTCACTGCGTTGCAAACTTCTGACTGAAATTATAATACCCTGCAAGGGTATAATAGGTGTCATTTCAAAAAAAATTCTACAAAAATCTTAAATTTCAAATTAAATTTTCTGATGACACAAAATTATTGGCATTATATCAGATAATTAGGAAAAAATTACATTAGCTACACTACCATTATAGTTACTTAAATATTGATAGTCAAATTTGCCCGACATACTAAGTTTTTCGCACATATTTTTTTTTTTTTTTCAAAATTGTGTCACCTTTGCGCGTCTCTATAAAATAAAAAAAAGACGATAAATTTTTTAGTTTTCACATTTAAAAAATAGAATCAATTTCCAATTAAACGGTATCATTCGTTTGGCTCATTTCAACAAGTCAATAAGTGATTTTTGAAACGAGTTTCGGCAGAATGCCCCAGTGTGCGTCGGTGTAGGTATTGAGATGTTGACAATGGTTCTGACCTGTTTTCCAGTCGTTAGGTCCCATGAATGTTGTTGTTTTCACATCCGGGCACGTTCTTGATATGATGTAGTCAGATAGTCAAGTCTCAATTGAACAACAACCATAACTGAATCCTTGTAGGGACACATTTCCTGATGCAACCAGGCGTTGTGCCACCTTTCCTGCTGTCAGTTGCACGTGGATATCGATGGGATCGATTCCGACTATTGTTTCGAGTGCTTTTGTAGGGGTTGACCTCAGCGCCCGGCAGTGCCTGCCGCTGGGCTCTCTCTATAAGCGTGTAGTAAGACTTTTTCTCCATGGCTTGCCACCACATTAGGACTCCATACAGCAATGTCGGACGCACAACCGATATGTAGACCCAGTGCATTAGAGCGGGCGAAAGGCCCCATGTGCAGCTTAGCATCTTCTTGGATGCGTATAGCGCTATGGTGGCCTTTTTCACCCTCTCCCATACATTGGGTCTCCATGTCAGCTTACTGTCTAGAACAATGCCGAGGTATTTGACCTGTGTTTTCGGGGTCAAGATGGTCGTGTTGATTTATGGGGGGATCCATCGCGGTACCTTGTATCTCTTGGTGAAGAGAATGAGGTCCGTCTTATCCGCGTTGATACTGAGTCCTAACTTGTCCGCCCACTCGCATATCTCCCTTAGCGTTTATTCCATAATCTTGCTGAGGGTCGATGGACATACTCCCATGAGAATTATGCTTATGTCATCCGCATAGGCTGTTATCTTTGGTGCTTTCCTCTCGAATCTCTTGATTAGGTCGTCTACCACCAGATTCCATAAGAGGGGCGATAGGACCCCACCTTGCGGCGTGCCTCTGTGCGCTCCTCTCACCATGGAGGCGGTTCCCAAATCGGATTGAACCCGCCTGCAACTCAGAAGATTTGTTATGCACGTTTTGATAACAGCTTCCGGGGCCGTTTCTGGGGCAGTCTCTATATTGGAGCAGAAGTTTCTGCACGAGCTTCTATACGCCTTGTGTACTTTCTCTTATAGCCTTTGAGAAGGACTTTGTATTCTCCGTTGATGATTTCATCTTGTGTCGGAGTGAAAGGTCTCCATTCCACCAGGGTGCCTTGCTCCTCTTCCTTGCTGCCGATATCGGGCATGATGCATAGTATGCAACTAATAATTCTTTGGAGAGGGTCTCTAGGGACTTTTCTATGGCTTCCGCGGATTTTACTATGCCCGGAGAATCCGAGAATGTTTACTTTCCGCAATCGATATTACGGGGGTTCCTGAAACTGCAAGTTTAGGAGAGTGTTCAAACTCGTACTGGAACTGGATGTACTTATGGTCTGCGAAGGATGGTCTCTCAAGGACTCTCCATTCTGATACCATAGTAACCTGCCCCATTACGAGTGCCAAATCCAGCGCATTCAAGGAGGTGGGACCTACGAAGGTGTGCTCCTCCCCCACATTTACAGTTTCAAATCAAAAACAGAAAAATTACAAAAGTTACAGGCCGATACATAGAGCACTGTTGCTCCCCGGCCCTAGTATCGCAAAAACTTTAAACGGGTTTTTCTCGAAACCACGTTTTTAGACCTTACGGATGTGATTCAAGATGCTAGAATGAACCAATCGTCACCACATTTTTTTTACATATTCCCAAAAAATTGTTTTAACTAATAAACTAGGAATATAATAGTTTATTATATTAAAAATTGGATTTTCAATAAAATATGTGGTGAAAAAAAACGCGAGAAACGAAATTTTTATTTGAAAACCTCATAACTTTTAGTTTTAATTTTTATACCCTTGCTGGGTATTATAATTTCAGTCAGAAGTTTGCAACGCAGTGAAGGAGTCATCTCCGACCCTATAAAGTATATATATTCTTGATCAGCATCAACAGCCGAGTCGATCTAGCCATGTCCGTCTGTCCGTCTGTCCGTCCGTTTCTACGCGAACTAGTCCCTCAGTTTTGAAGCTATCTGAATGAAACTTTGCAGATAGTCTTCTATACCTCACTCGTACATAAGTCGGAACGGGCCGGATCGGACGACTATATCATATAGCTGTCATACAAACGATCTGTTAATTTGTTGAAAAAAAAATATAACTTCACTGTTTTTGAACATATCTTGATCAACTCTCGGTTATGAGCTTTTTATATTGTTTATGATTTTTATACCCTTGCAGGGTATTATAATTTCAGTCAGAAGTTTGCAACGCAGTGAAGGAGTCATCTCCGACCCTATAAAGTATATATATTCTTGATCAGCATCAAGAGCCGAGTCGATCTAGCCAAGTCCGTCTGTCTGTCTGTCTGTCTGTCTGTCTGTCTGTCTGTCCGTCTGTCCGTCTGTCCGTTTCTACGCAAACTAGTCCCTCAGTTTTAAAGCTATCTGAATGAAACTTTGCAGATAGTCTTCTATATACTCCCACTCGTACATAAGTCGAAAAGAGCCGGATCGGATGACTATATCATATAGCTGCCATACAAACGATCGGTAAACTCGGAGAAAAATACATTTTACTTTACATGTAAAAATGCGAAAAAATGTAAAAAAATTTTAAACTGTAAAAATTTTATGTATATGAAAGTAGTTCATATTATATTATGTACAATCGTGGAAAAAATAATAGAAACAACATTTTCTTCTGTAACTTGAAACCGATTGCTAAATATTAACGATAGTTGTTGGCTTAAAACCAAAACTTAATTGATATCCGATAGCTTAACTTTATTTAGAATGATTTTTTGAGTCGCTTTCGCCTTAACTTTTTGCGATATCTTGTAACTTTTAAAGGCACTTCGTGTCTCAGCTGGAAAAAGAAAATAGAAACGTGAGCAACTTGCATCCAAATTTTGGCTTAACCTCTGTTTTTTTTTGGGCTAAAGCTAAAGGTTTAACAATTCAACGTAATTTAAAGCATAAATTGATACATTTTATACAGATTTGTTTCAAAAAGTGGTATTTTATATTCAGAATGGGTCATGGAGTGCATTGTACAGCTGGAGATAGAAATACAATAAAAAACTCTGAAGAATGAGGGGAAAACCGAAAGACAAATTTCTCAGATTTTGAAGTGCT
>VNJS01015794.1:0-55506 GCA_008042575.1 Drosophila watanabei
GCTTGCTGCATAACTTCTTAAATTTATAATATTACGTGACACACACACACACACACACACACACACACACGGAGGACTATTAAAATTTTAATGAAAATGATGTCCGCTGGGACGACGACGTTCTCTCGCATTGCCAATGAAGATGACTCACCCGAAGGCTAAGGCTAAGTAACTGTAACTGTAACTGCTCTCTCTGTGTGTGCGTGTGTGTGTGTGTAGGGGGGGGAGGGGGGTAACTCCGGAGAGTTGTGCGTGCAACTGCCATATCAATATCCGCACACACACACAGCACACACGCACACACACACAGCACAGGTGGATTAACATTGAAATTGACTGACACAAACGCAGTTTTCGCAGTTTCGCCGTTTCACCTTTTTTCTTCGCTTTTCTCTCTCTTTTTTCTCTCCTTGGAAAATCGCACGCAATTCCATGAATTTATTTATAGTTTCAGTCAGTGGGAGCTTTAGTTTAAAGCTTAAACCTTAAATTTTGTCTTGAAAATAAAATCTACTTGCTTAACTGAACTATAAAGTATTACAAATATATACAAATTGTTAAATTAATAATAGACTAAAGTATGTTTTAAACACAAAATATAATTAAAATTCACAAAAAAGAAAATAAGTTACAAAAAAGTATTAGCAATAAATGTTTAAAATTTTTCAATTTCAACTTAAAGCTTAAAACTCGAGTTAGGTAACGTTTTAACTGGAAGTTATTTCTAAATTTTAATTGTAAAATTTACAAAAAATTAGCTCTCAGTGAATTCACAGAATTTTAATAAAAAACACACGTTTTCACGCTGAGTTGTGATTTCAAACTGATTTTATTTAAGTTATATTTTTAAGTAATTCCTTAACTTAACTACATTCTGTAATATCTTTTTAAAGTATCTTTATTTAAAAATATATATTTTAATAAAACGTTTTTTAAATTAAAATTTAAAATTTATATAAAGTAGAAAGATGAACCCTCAAAGTATACCGTTTCCGAAAAAAATTAAATGTAATTAAACAAATAAAGCGCCGACTATAGAAATAACCAATGCGATGAGTTCGCCAGAAGCGTTGCCTACTTCTAGGCGATAGCTTCGAAAAAGTTAACTTGAAAACCATTTTTTATGTAGAAAAGGTATAAAATTAATATTCAATTATAAAATTATTATAAACCAATAAAGAAAAGCTTATAATATTTATAAATTTACAAGCCAACACAAAATATTTCTTGCAATTCAATTTATGTATATGTATGTATAATGTATACAAATTATTATTCAATTTATACATTTTTTATGTATATTAATCAATTTATAAATTTATACATTTATTATGTATACTATTAAATTTATCAAATTATACACCAACAAAGAAAATCTTATAATATTTATAAATTTACAATCACAACACAAAAAATTGCATTTTTTTAGTAACAACTTTTTACACTTGGTAAAAGGAAGGACACTCGCTTTTCTTCTTTGTGTGATTTCAGCATATTCTTTGGCACTTAAAAAACACGGTTCGAAGGCATGTCAGTGTACCCCTTGGAAGGTGTCAGTACCCCGCACATCATCCTCCCCCCCGAATGTCCTGCACCTTCGAGAACTAAGGGTTGCTTCTCTGAATTTCGCTTTTAGCTTGCTTTTTTTTGTAACTTGCTCGCGGCGCAATGCCAAATCCGTTTAAATTTATGGCGTGTCATTGTTTTGGCATAAAATTAAGTGAGTTCATTGGTGGGAGAGTGAGTGGGAGAGAGTGGAAGAGAGTGGGAGAAAGTGGGAGAGAGACTGGGAGAGAGGGAGAGAAGATGGACCTGTAGTTAAACATGCACAGACATGCATGCAAATGATTGCACATGTTAATGAAATTCAATAAGCGCTGCCTACTTTCGGGCGCAGCGCCCGAAACACGGCGATGTCTGCTCATAATGGCCTTGCTAATGCACTGGAAAAAATAGGGAAAGTACTGTAAATATATAAAATATAATAAATATAAAAATATATAAATATATAAAT
Organism: Drosophila watanabei; assembly: GCA_008042575.1. Lineage (NCBI taxonomy): Eukaryota > Metazoa > Arthropoda > Insecta > Diptera > Drosophilidae > Drosophila > Drosophila watanabei. The sequence goes on from VNJS01015794.1 coordinate 2,015, forward strand.
ATATAAATATATAAATATATAAATATATAAATATATAAATATATAAATATATAAATATATAAATATATAAATATATAAATATATAAATATATAAATATATAAATATATAAATATATAAATATATAAATATATAAATATATTAAATATATTAAATATAAAAAATAGGGAAGGTGCTGAAAATATATTAAATATAATTTATGTCTTGGAAATGCACAAAAAATAACTTTATCTAAAATCTTCTTTCAAGATTTTGTGCATTCTTAAATTAAAATCTTGATAAAAGACCAAAAATCTTAATACAAGACCTAAAATTCTGAAATTACGAGATTTTAAGCCTCTTTTAAAAAACCAAAACAACTTAAAATAAGAACGAAAAAAATCTCAAAAGAAGACCAAAATATTCTTGCTTTGATTTCGTAACCAAAAGTCTTGAACTTTTTTATCAGTGAAGTAAAAATAATTTGCTATCTTGAAGGACTTATTTTTTTGCTTAGTGCTTTAACCCCTTTTCCCCTTTTTTGCATCCTAAAAAAGGATGCTCCGCCAGCAATTGTTCATCTTGGCAACATGGAAAATAATTTATAAAATTCATAAGCGCCTTTAATTTATGAGAACATCCTCCGACAGCATCCCCACCCCCACAGCGCATCCTGGGGATTCCCCCGAAAAACGCCCCAAGCGATTCTCTGTAATTTTAATTAATGCCAAAACGGAATGCGAATGCTAAGCGACCGACAACGAAAACAAAACCCACAAAACAGTAAAGAATGAAATAAAAGAAAAGAAATAAAAGGAAAAGAATTAAAGGGAAAAGGAAGAGAAAAGTTCAGAGACAAGGCGAGAGAAGAAGAAGAAAGTCAGCGGAAGAGAGAGAGAGGGCGCTAAATGTGGGAAAATTTTAGGAAAATGCGATGGCATTTTACATTTGAAAAGGCTTCAAAGCTTGACAGTTTATTTTGTGGCTTTTATTTTTTTATATTATATTTCTTTATATTTTATTTATTTATATTTGATTTATTTATATTTTATTTATTTATATATTACTTATTTATATTTATATTTTAAAAGTCACTTTTTAAACCAACAAAAATGGTTTAAAAAGTGAATTTTGAAATAAGTTTTTAACTTTCAAAATAAAAATAAAATATATCTTAAGTTTTTAGACTCCTAAAAATGGTGTTTAAAATCTCTAAAAAAAGGGAATATTTATAGGTTCTAAATTTTTAAATAAGTTCTTAACTTTAAAATATAAATACAATATATATATAGAGTTTTTAAACGCCTTAAAAGCGTATCTAAAAATTCTAAAAACAAAGTAATATTTATAGGTTCTAAATTCTGTGTGAAATTTGTTTATTTTTCTCTTAAGGTAAAATATTGTTGCATAGTTTTAAGCGTCATTAAAAAGGGGTTTGAAAACTCTAGTTTTGTTTATAAAATATGGAAAAGCATTAAAGTTCAATTAGGAATAATATAAAAATATAAAATAATATAAATATATAAATATAAATATATATATATATATAATATAAAAATAAAATAAACAAGTGATTTTTTTTTTTCAAAGATTAAATTAATGTAGCCTTTTAACTCCCTTTAATATTATTAAAAAAATATTCTTGAGAGTCTTTAATTTAGGAATCTTCAGATATTTTCATCTACCAATAAAATACATATATTAAATAGATATTAGGGTTTTTTTTTACACCTTTTTTGTCCTAAAAAACACTCCTTTTCAATGTAAATTCCCTCAAGCTCAGGGCCAAGTTTATGATTAATGCCAAAAGCGACAATGGCCAAAAAGTTGCCACTTTTTTGTTGGCAACAAAAACAGACAAAAAAAGGGAGCAAAGGGATAAGTTTTGGCTTGTTTTGAATGGCAGACTTTAACTGCTTAACTGCATATTAATTTCCCCGTCTGTATTTATATTGGTAACAAACTTATTTCGGCTTTTGGCCAAAAGTCAAAGTCCACAAAAATGGCTCCAACAGCAAAGAGGCGTTACTTTGTGTGTTCTTGCTGCCAAACCCAGAAGTTGTTCACTTAAATTAGCTACAAAGGCGGTTTTCGGTTAAGGTTTCTTTTTCTTCTATATATACACTGTAAAAAAAAAGCTTCTTTCAAGATTTTGTGCATTCTTAAATTAAAATCTTGATACAAGTCTTAAAATTCTGGAATTACGAGAATTTAAGCTTCATTTAAAACAGAAAACAGAAAGGAATTCTATGAGGAATTTAAGGCAATAATTTAAGGCATTAAATTATAGAATTTCTTACACTGTAAGAAAAATAAAATCTTCTTTCAAGATTTTGTTCATTCTTAAATTAAAATCTTGATATAAGACCAAAAATCTTAATGTAAGTCTTAAAATTCTGAAATTACGAGATTTTAAGCTTTATTTAAAAGCAAAACAATTTAAAAAAAGAACTAAAAAATCCCAAAAGAAGACCAAAAGTCTTGAAAAATGACCAAAATGTTGAGTATTTTTATCAGTTTATATAAAGTTGTATATATTTAGTTACTAGAATTTAATAAAAGTCATATTTTTAAGGCCAGGAATTGTATACTTTATTTTCTTGATTTAAAGTTGAAATCCTTGCTAAAAATTCGATTTTAGAGTTAAGATTCGTCCTTCAGTAGTGCCTGCGCTGGCGATATCCTGGCGGCAAATACCGGCTGTTAGGAGCCGGGACATGCGACGATCCCGATCCACGATACGAGCCATACGAACTGCGACTGGAATCGGGATATATATATAAATATTTATATATATATTTATGTAAATATATCTTATATCTTACCCAACTTGAGGGGCAGCAGCTGGCACCGATGGCGACGTGGGCAGGTGGGCTCCTTCGGCATGGAACCCGTTCTTGTCCGCCTTGTAGTTCACCGTGTACTGCTGGCCGTCGTCGCCGGTGTACGAGTAGGAGCCGCGGACGCCCAAAGAGCCGTGCGGCCAGCCGCCGCGGAACTCGCCAGTCTCATCCCGATGAATCCCATTTCCGGTATCGAAGCTAGAAGGGATTTAAATTGGGATTTTTTGGGTTAAGAGAGAATGTTATATGTTTTTGAAAGTGATAATTTTGTTTTTAAATTTTTTACTATATTACTTTCATTTTAAATTTAAAGAAAATTGGTCCTAATAGATGCTTATTTCGAAGTTCATTAACTTTACTTCTTTCAAGATAAGCTTTTTTCTTTAACTTTTCAAATCATAGAACAAGGATTTTTATTTTAAATATTTTCGTATTGATTTTACTTGCTTAACTCTAGAATATTTTAATTATTTTTAAGAAATTCTGTAAGGAATTAAATACCTTGAATTCTCGAGAGACAATGTTATAAGTACTTGAAAGTAAAAATCTTTTAATTGAATTTTTCACAATAGTATTTATATCTTAAATTTGAGAGAACTTAAAAAAAAACATATATTAAAACCAATTTTCTTTAGGATTTAAAAAATATGTTTGTTTTAAAGTTCTTCTCAAATTAAGCATTTTTCGTTAGCTTTTTTAAAAATAGAACAAGATTTTTTTAATCTAAATATTTGTGTATAGATTTTACTGATAGATATTTTTATGAAAGTAGCGCAAGAATATTGTGTTTTTTTTTTTTTGAGACTTTTTCTTATTTTTTTTAAGTTGTTTTGGTTTTAAATAAAGCTTAAAATCTCGTAATTTCTGAATTTTAAGACTTTTATTAGGTTTTTTTGTCTTCTATTAAGATTTTAATTTAAGAATGTACAAAATCTTGAAAGAAGATTTTATTATAAAGAATTTAATGCCTTAAATTCTTTAAAGAATTTTTTTAAAATAAATAAAATATTATAGAGTTCAGCAAGTAAAATCTATAAAAAAATATTTGAAATATAAAACTTTGTTGGGAATATTCTGTTATTTTCTGCACTAATCTTCATCCTTGAGCTTTCCTTAGGAGTCCTTCTCCTTCTTTCTTATAAAATTTAATTAAGCATTTCAAAATATAGAACAAGATTTTTTTAATTTAAATATTTTTTTTATAGATTTTACTGGCGTAACTCTATACCTATTTATTTATTTATAAGAAATTCTTTAAGGATCCTGAGGCATCAATTACCTAATCATGATCCTAGTACTTTCCTTAGAAGTTTTCCCCCTGCTTTTTATGAAATTTCTCTCTATAATAATTTATTTATTTTTAAGAAATTCTTTAGAGAATTCTATGCCTTAAATTGAATGCCTTAAATTTCTTATAGAGTTTCTTTAAAATAAATAAAATATTATAGAGTTAAGCAAGTAAAATCTATTAAAAACATTCAAAATAAGAAACTTTGTTGGGAAAATATTGTATTATTTCCTGTACCAATCATTATCCTAGTACTTTCCTTAGAAGTCCTTTTCCTTCTTTTTTTCATAAAATTTCATCCCCAAATCGAATCCTTAAACTCACCCAAAGTTATAGTTTCCGTTGGCATCGCTCTGATAGTCGCTCCTCACGATCGGTATCTGCGGCTGCTGCTGACGCTGGAGTCCTGCCACACCAGGACGAGGATGTCCTTGTCCACTGACCCCATGATAGTGCAGCTGACTGGCCTGCGGGGCGGGGAGGTAACGCTGGCTCAGACGCCCGGCCAGGATGCCGGAAGTGAGTCCTAGAAGCAGGACCACAGCGCTTAGCAATGAGCGTGGCATTGTTTTTAACACTTGAAGCACTTCCAAACACTTGAAAAAAATATATAGTTGGTTCTGGGGAGATTCTTCTGATTCTTCTGATTATCTTGGGAACGTTCGAACGGCAACTGCTGGCAGATCCGGCGGAGCGTTTCGGTTTTATAGAGAGACTCCCGATCCATTCGGACGCTCAACTTTAATTGTTTTTCTGTTCAACTTCTTCTTTTTCTTTTTCTCTATTTTTTTGCTTCGCTTAGTTTTGAGTTTGTTGCTTTTTTTGTGTTTTTTTGATTTGTGTTTTGTGTGTTTTTTGTTGTTGTTTTTCAGTGCTTTTGTTGTTGTTTTTCAGTGTTTTTGTTGTTGTTTTTTGTGTGTTTTTGTTGTTATTGTTTTTTATGTTTGCTAGGTTCATCCGTTTAATTAGCCAAAAGGCAGAGGCAGAGCCCAGCAAACACAATTTTTGGAACAGTTTTTGTGGGTGTGGATGAGGTTTTTTTTGAGGGAAAGGTTGAGGTTCGATGGGGGTTTTAAGGGGGGTTAAAGGGGGGTTTAAGGGGGGTTTTAGGGGGGTTTTAGGGGGGTTTCAGGGAAGGTTGCAGAGAAGACTTCAGTGGAGCTTCGGACTGGTGCACATGGTCAGTACATGACACTTGGCACTTGGTCAAAATGCTGCGGCTAAACTAATTATAGCAAAACTAGACAGGGGCGCAACATAGGAGGGGTCAGTCTGTGTGATTTATCATTAAATTCTAGCATACTGCAATGTATAAATATATGTTTAAATATAAACTTAACAAGAAAGGAAGCTAACTTCGGCACGCTGAAGTTTGTATACTTTTGCAGATTCCAATTGTATCAATTATAATCTATTACAATATAATATAATATGAACTACTTTCATATTCATAAAATTTTTACAGTTTAACATTTTTTTTACATTTTTTACATTTTTACATGTAAAGTTAAATGTAATTTTTCTCCACATTTACCGATCGTTTGTATGGCAGCTATATGATATAGTCGTCCGATTCTTATGAAATTTACAACAAAATTCTGAAAAAATATGAAATACTTGTATCTCAAAGTAGAAGAAATTATGTTGAAAACTGACAAAGTTATAATATTTTTTTCTGAAAATTTCAGGACCGTTCCTATGGCAGCTATATGATATAGTAGTCCGATCTTTATAAAATTAAATCTAAAAATCAGAAGCAATATATAAAGCTTATAACCGAAAGTTGATCGAGATATGTTAAAAAACAGTAAAGTTATAATATTTTTTCTACAAATTTACGGATCGTTTGTATGGCAGCTATATGATATAGTTGACCGATCTGGCCCGTTCCGACTTATATGGTAGTTAGAGTTTACAGAAAAATATCTGCAAAGTTTCATTCAGATAGCTTCAAAACTGAGGGACTAGTTTGCGACAGACAGAGGGACATGGCTAGATCGACTCGGCTGTTGATGCTGATCAAGAATATATATAATTTTTTGGGTCGGAGATGATTCCACGGTGTTGCAAACTTCTGACTGAAATTATAATACCCTGCAAGGGTATAAAAATATAGTAAATATAACATTCTCTCATAGTTTGAAATCGATCAATATGATATGTTGTTTACATATTTACGAAGATGTAATTGCTATTTTTAATTTCAAGCTAAGACCTACTTTTAAGTACTTTAGGTACCTTTCCTTATATATTTCCTATAACGAATCATGGTAAATCCCGAGTCTAAAATTAGACCTAACTTTACCTTATCTTAACTCACTTAAAACCCCACCCACTTCTTCCCATTTATTCTCTCTGTAATCTCAAATCTACGCGCCTGTCTTTCCATTAAAAATACTGAAGATTTCAAGAATGAAGAATCAAGAATCAAGAGAAGAAGAACATTTTTTGGCGGAGTTCCGGTTCGTAGATCGCAGTTTGCGATTTCTTGAGTGTTTGTTTTTTGTTGTTTTTTATTGTTTTTGTTCCCTAAAAATGCCCAGACTCGAGGGCCATTACAACAAAAGGCGAAGAAGCCGAAACAATAAAAACAAACTTGAGCTGACAGAAGAGATAATGACGATGCTGATTGGGATCAGTGAATGTTGATGATCAGACGATCTAAGCCCCGAAAACGGTAGCAAAGTTTGCCAAGAAATTCCTCTAATGAGTATAAATGAATAATGAAAGGGTGTTAAAAAACACCCGAAGGTTTACGAGGGTTCAAAGCAGAGGGTTCAGGGTTCAGGGTTAAAAAAACCATTCGAAAGGTAAAAGAAAAGATACAAAATTGAAAATTAAATCAGTGGGCACGCTTCCAAAGATATAGAAACCATAATTGCTGGTGCAAGTCTTAGAAATAATAATAAATTGGAGGAATTAAAGTTTAAAAATACTTTTGCCGCATCATCGCTGCAGTTGAACCCAAAAAAAAACCAAAAATAGAAATAAAAAACTGGTTTTCTTGTCTTATTATGTTTGTTTGGATTTTCCCAAACATACATATATCCGCAATTATGATGATAATCGCTTCGAATTTGTTATTGTTCGTGGTGTTTAATAATGGTTAATAATAACCATTAATTAATCATAAATAAATGATGAACTAATCAAATAAAAGCGTGAAAAGTGAAGCTGCCTGCCGCCGGAGATGCTAATGATGCTTCAGGCGTTATTATTATTTATTATTTTTTTGCTTCTTCTCTGGCTTTTTTAGTTTTAAACAGTGTGACCAGACTGTAGACAGTTTAAAGTGTAGTGCAGCCATACTGCCACGCTTGAGTGGCACAGTTAGCAACGACGACACTCGCTAATGGCTCCTCATTATGTTTCATTAGCGAGGTGACTGTACCTCTGTTCCTCTCTTCGTTGTCCGTTGTCCATCCTGCTTGCATCTCTTTCTAAGCTCATCACTTATGCAGGTTTAGAGCTAAGAGATGGAGACTGAGAGCTATGAGAGAGAGAGAGCGCTGAGAGAGGGCAGCGCTTGAGCGGATGTTGTGGCAAATGAACTTGTAATTTACAATGCATCTCACACTGACGACTGACAACTGACAGCTAACGGTAGCCAGGTACTCAATGTACTAGATTTACTCTTCTTTTTTTTCAACTCTTTTGGCTTTTTGCTTCGTACTTGGTTCGGGTTTTTTGTTAGTTTCTTGGCTAATCTGCGAAGGGTTTATCTTTGGTATTAGCCAACTTTAGTGTCATAACTGCTCATAATTCTCAGTTTTTGTGAATTTCCCAATTAAAAGCGCTCTCAATTACTGTAAATTTCCTTAAGGGAAATTTTTCTCAAATTTATTTTAAAGTTAATGTGAAATTTATGTCAGTTTCTTGGCTAATCTGCAAATGGTTTATCTTTGGTAAAGTATTGGTATGGTATTAGCCAACTTTAGTGTCATAACTGTTCATAATTTGCAGTTTTTATGAATTTCCCAATTAAAAGAGCTCTCAATTACTTTAAATTTCCTTAAGGGAAATTTTTCTCAAGTTTATTTAAAAGTTAATGAGAGCTTATGTCAGTTTCTCTTCGCAGTTTCTATGAATTTCCAAATAAAAATCCTCTCAAATACCTTAGTTTTCCTTTAATAAGAAGTTGTCTCAAAGTTTTTTAAAAGTTAATGTGAATTTTTTGTCAGTTTCTTGGCTAATCTACAAATGGTTTATCTTTGGTGGTATATTGGTATGGTATTAGCCAACTTTAGTGTCGTAACTGCTCATTATTCGCTGTTCCCATGAATTTCCCAATTAAAAACCCTCTCAATTACTTTAGTTTTTCAATAAAAAGAATTTATCTTAAAGTGATTTTATAGTAAATGTGAGTTTTTGTCAGTTTTTTTGGATAATCTCCGAATTTTTTTAACGTATCTCAGTTCCTATGAATTTCCCATTCAAAACCTTTCCAATTACTTTAGTTTTTTCTAAATAAAAATTTATCTCAAAGTTCTTTTATATATTTTTTTAAAGTTAATGTGAGTTTTTGTCCGTTTTTTAGCTTATCTTGAGTATAATAATATTTTTTTAACTCCTGCAGTCTCATAACTGCTTATAAATTTCAACACCTTTAAAAATTTCCCAATATAAACCTCTCTCAATTCCTTAAAATTTTTCCCTAGTAAATATCAAAGATATACAAAGTTTTAAAGAACTAAAAATGGGTTTTTGCATAATCCAGGGATTCCAGGACATCCGTTTTCTCCATTAAAGTTCACTCGTCTGTGGCTAATTGAATCATGAATGAAACTGAACTGCAATGTGTTCATTTTTTACCAATTTTTCTCTTCCGGAAAATCCAAATAATCGCCTTAAAGGAACGAGATGATGATGATGATGATGATGATGATGGTTGGAGAAAAGCAAACATTTGCTTAGACCAGAACTCGCAGAAGGACTCGATGATGCCAGGGCGGCGATAAGGACTCACACAGTGACGTCGAAAAGGGGGGTTGGGGGGGCAGAGCCTGTCATCGCTCTTATCGCGTTTGTTTTCCTCGAATTTTCCTCGTCGTCGTCGAGTTGTTATTTCCGTTTATGATTTTTCCCTTTGAACTTTCTTTCCTCGACAAAAATGTCAAATTCAGCTATTTGTTTAATTGAAAATAAAGAAAGAATAAAAGGCCTCAGGTTCTCATACGGGTCGGGGGTCGGGGGGGGGCGTGTCCAATTGTTGTGTGTCATTAATTTAAATTAGAGCTCTCGATGTGGCATTCAGGCAGCGATTTGCTACTTCACTGGATTTCCTTCGATTCGAAACAGAATTGGGCTTGGAGGGGTGCAACTTGGGAGATTATGTGTGATCAGTGAAAGATAAAGGAACAAATGGTTGAGCGGTCCTAGAAAAAAAAAGAAAAAAAACGATTATATGCGAGGCTCAGTATGCATTTTGTTTTTAAAGTTTAGGGGTTGAAAAAACATAGCTAAACTTTAATAAATGTTAGTTTGTATATTGCAAAACTGTCTTTTCTAATTAAAACTGGTCAAATATCGATATTAATCGATTTCTAATAGATTTTTTAATTTAAACTACATTAAAAATATTTTTTAAAAAAGCTAATGAGTTAGAAAAACATTGCTAAACTGGAATAAATGTTAGTTTGTATATTTAAAAACTGTCTTTTATAATAAAAAATAATTAAATATCGAAATTTATCGATTTTGAATCGATTTTGTAATTGAAAATTGAAATGTTAATTAAAACTGGTAAATATAAATATAAAACAATTTAAAACCGATTCTGAATCGATTTTTTAATTGACACTATATTAAAAATATTTTTAACAAAAGCTAAGGAGTCAGAAAAGCAAAGTTAAAATAGATTTGAAGTTAATTTTGATTAAAAAAAACTTATATTTATAATTAAAGCTGGTAAAATATGTATATAAAACTATTTAAAGTCGATTAAAAATCGATTTTTTCATTGAAACTACATTAAAAACATTTTTAACGATAGTTTAGGAGTCAGAAAAACATAACTAAACTAGATTTAAATTTTATTGTAATTGGAAATCTTTTACTAATAATTAAAGCCAGAAAAAATATCGATATAAAAAAAGTCAAAACCGATTTTGAATCGATTTTTTAATTTAAACTACATTAAAAATATTTAAAAAAGTTTAGGAGTTATAAGATCATTTAATTATTAGATTAAAAGTTAATTTTAATTGGAAAACTTGTACTTATAATTAAAGCTGGTAAAATATCGATATAAAACAATTTAAAATCAATTTTTTTTATTGAAACTATATTGTAACCTTGATTTTCTTTGTACTTTAATTCAGAAATATTTTCAAAAAGTTAAATATTAGTAATAATACTATTAAAGTAATAATTTTCCTCCTCCTCCCTTCTCTCCTCTTCTCCCCCACCTTCACCTGATAATTATGTATCTTCCTTCCGTCCCAAAAAAAGTAAGCTTAACTTTTTGCTTATCGCCTTCAGCTTGGCAACAATAACAATTTGTTGCTAATGCACATTGGTGTTTGCTTAACTTCCCCCCTTCCCTCCCCCCACACACGCACCCAACTCCCTTCTCGTAGAGATATTCCCTTTCCAAAAAAAGGGGAACATGAGCTCAACTACTCATTAAGCCAACTTTAGCGTTTCTCCATATATGAAGCTCAAGCGATTTGTCCAGAGTTCAGGGGCGGCGCATTAAAGGGGATGCGGGGGGTCAGAGAGAGGCAGTTTCTGTGTTTGATTAAGCAATTCCAGGCGGAAATTAAATGGACACGCAAAACAAACTGAGAGCCGGAGCAGAAGGAGCTGTTCCAAGGATCTCTGCCATGGAAAAAAAAGGGTCATCCCGAAAAAGAGAGAGAAAAATGAGAAGGGTGCACAGAGAGAAAAGGACAAGTTTTAATAGGAAATAAATTTTAGTTAAACTAAAAACATAAAATATATAAAATCTACTTTAAAAAGTAATGGTTTTTTTATTGTTTTTGTACTTTATTGTAAATTAAAACTTCGATTTAAAAGTTATATTACTTTTCAATTAACAAAATAAAATAATTAAATAAATTATTATCTGTCCGTCAGTCCGTCTGTCCATTTCTACGCAAACTAGTCCCTCAGTTTTGAAGCTATCTGAATGAAACTTTCTAGATAGTCTTCTATATACTCTCACTCGTACATAAGTCGGAACGCGCCGGATCGGTCAGCTATATCATATAGCTGCCATACAAACGATCCTTAAATTTGTTGAAAAAAAATTATAACTTGACTGTTTTTTTACATATCTTGATCAGCTCTCGGTTATAAGCTTTTTATATTATTTTAGATTTTCAGATTTAATTTTATAAAGATCGGACTACTATATCATATAGCTGCCATAGGAACGAACGTAAAATTTTCAGAAAAAAAATTATAACTTTGTCAGTTTTCAACACAATTTCTTCTACTTTGAGATACTAGTATTTTATATTTTTGCAGAATTTTGTTTTAAATTTCAATAAAATCGGACGACTATATCATATAGCTGCCATACAAACGATCGGTAAATGTGTAGAAAAATTACATTTTACTTTACATGTAAAAATGTAAAAATTTTATGAATATGAAAGTAATTCATTTTATATTAGATTGGTATAGATTATAATTGATACAATTGAATTGTTAGCTTCCTTTCTTGTTTGATATCTAAATTTTGGCATTATTTTTGGTGCCGTGTAAAGTCAGTTTCAGATCTGACCCCTTGGGCTTGGTCTCTCTATCAAACTTAACTGAGCGGCGCTCAAGTGAGAAGATTAAATCGCCATAAATATTAACTACAGTTGGCTCTCGAGGGGTATGTACAATGTATGTGGGTGAACGGGAAGGGGGATGAGTTTGGGGGGTTGGGGATGATACTAAGGGATGGGTTGGTCCATGGTTCCACCGAAAGGTAAGACAATTTGAAAGCGCTAGCCTTGATTTAGCACCGGAAGGCACGCACACCACGTGCCACCGACGAGGTGGAGTTCCTTTGGTGTCCGGAGTTCGGAGTTCGCTCCACTTCATCCTGGACACGCCGCGGGCAAGTGTACAAATCAAATGATTTATTGGACCGCCGGTCAGTTGTTGTTGTGGAATGCGGGGAGGGGGGAGCGAAAAATTCGCGTGAGGACCAGCCAAGAAATAATTGAAACGTACGTCTGTCAGTCCTGAAAAACAAGTTGGAAAAACAACAACAACTTTCCACCTGGTGCGGAAAATTCACGTTTGCAGCTGTCTGCTAATTGGTTCCTTTGGATGGGGCAGAATTTTCCCCATTTTCCGATGGTTTGTGGGGAGTTTCTTCTTGGAAAGTAACGAAGACTTTTAGAATCATATTTTTTATATACTAATTAGTAGAATTTAAATCGTGATTAAACGGAATTTTGGGATATTGATTAAATTATAGTTTTGTTAAATTTAAGAATATGTTTTTAAAAACTGTTAGAGAGAACTGAAAATTGATTGAGAACCACAAATCCGTAATTATTTTATAGTATTATATGTTATATTAATATACTTTATGATTCATCTTCGATTTTAAATACAAAATATCTTCCAGATTGTTAAATGATAAAAAAACTACTAATAAAAATTAGGAATTTTATAGATAATGAAAATGGTATTATAGTATTATATGTTATATTAATATATGATCCATCTTCGATTTGAAATATAAAATATCATCCAAATTTTTTACTTGTAAAAATTGTGAATTTAATAGATAATGAAAAATATATATAATTAATTTATATATTTTACCTTAACTATATTCCATCAAATGGATAAAATATTTTATCAAGATTTGCTATAAATATCAATGATATTATAGTGTTATATGTTATATTAATATACTTTATGATTCATCTTCAATTTTAAATACAAAATATCTGTCAGATTATTAAAAACTACTAGTAAAAATTAGGAATTTAATAGATAATGAAAAATATATAATTAATTTATATATTTTACCTTAACTATATTCCATAAAATAGATCAAATATTTTTTCAATATTAGCTTTAAATATCAAGATTATATTTTTAATTTCTGCTATATATATCAAGATTATATTTTCAATTTTTCCAAAAAATATCAAATGATCATTAAAGATTCAGCATCTTACAAAACTCAATTTTAATTACGTTCAAACATACAAATTTTTACGATTAAAGCCCGGCTTTGGGGGCTTGACTCTCGAGTCATTAGGCAATGAAGCTGATGCATAATACGATTTCAACTGATTTCAAGCATCCATCCATCCCGATTCCTGCCGCGGCGCCCCTGCCATCTGGCAATTCAGGAATCAACCCCATTTTCAGTTAGTTAATTGCCAATATTACACAAGTGCCACATCCAGCGGCGTCGCAGCGCTCCAAAGTATGCTAGCTTCTCTCGCACAGAGTCGTTCGTCTAAATTCGTCCAAGTTCGGCTCTCTTCGTTGCGCTGCGGTCTCTTTCGTTGCGCACAGTGCGCGTGGTAAGTCTACGGAACATGGAAAATAATTCTGTCAAAATACAGAAAATGTTTTTATAAGAATTGAAATTATTACTTGCACATTTTCAATCTTAAATTTGGTTTTTTTACTTAAAATTTCACATGGTTCATTAACTTTTCGCTTCCACTGTAGGCTCTGCCTGTGCGCAGACTCCGACGGCAGGCCGGCAACGCCGCAGGGAAGCAGCGCGCATCTCTGTTGTTGTCCTGCTGGCTTCTGCCTCTCCGTTTTCCGTTCTCCCTCTCCGCTTTCGCCCGGTTGGCCGGACTCGTCGTCTCCTGCTCATTCTGGCGCTCTGTTGTGGGTGCCGCGCTGCACGTGCCGTATCCGCATCCGTGTGCTTGTTATTATACCCTGTATCCGTGGCTTTCAGGGGCATGCTAAACGTTGCTCAATTATATAAATATAATTAAGCGTATTTAATAATAATAGTATTTAATAAGGGTTATGTTTTATACGGATTCTAGTTTACTTTTTATATAAGAACTCGTTTCTCAAACTCAATATTTATTTCTCTTTACTACTGTAAAATACTAACATCCTCAAAGCAAAACTCTAAAGGGTATCTCTCACATGCAGAACACCCTGTTTAAGCTCTCTCCTTGTTTTGCTTCTCCAGCAGCTCTCTCTCTCGCTTTCGGGGGTAGTTTCTAAGACGCGCGAGAGAGACAGAGGCAGTGGTAGTTGAGAAAGGCAGAGAGCAAGAAATACCAGAGTGAGACAGAGAGCATGGCGAGGCGACTTGGCGGCTATCGGTAAAAGTGCCGTTAGTTCAGCATCAACTTTGCAACGCACTCGTGGCGTGCAGGACGAGCGCGGCGAACGATTGTTGTCGAAAATAAAATAAACTCGTGCGGTTCAGGACACAAAATACAGTGAATCAAATTGCTAAAAAATAACAATCACAAAAAGCTACAAAAAACAAACAAGAAAACAATCTGCAAAACAAGAAACTTATTCGGTAAATGAAAACAGTAAACAGTGCAACAGTGACTCAAGTTGAGATCAAACAAATACAAAAGCACACTAAACAATTTGTTGTCACATTTTTTCTACATATTTTGTTGTTGTTAATAAGCTAAATAGTGAGCGAGCAAGACTCTCGGTGTAAAATAAAAACACAAATCACACACACACACACAGACGCACACTCAACACTAACACTACATATCAGTGCAAAGCGAGGAAAGTGTGCTAAAAAAGGTGAGTGGATTCTAAGGCATAAAACAAATGGGAAACAAAAGCGTCATAATTAGACCTAATTGATTAGCGTAATTCGAGCTGCGTTAACGGTAAAGGCGCAACAAAAATATTAATAATAATAATGGGAGCGCAAGGCGAAATGCAAACACAAACACAAACAAACATGTGCGCAAGTCAACGTCGTAACATTGCGAAATTGATTTTTCATCTGCTTCGCTTTCGCCCGGCTCTCTCTCTCTCTCTCTCTCGTGTGGGAGATATCCAGAGAGAGAGAGAGAGAGCGGCAGAACGGAGAGAGCGCTGCCATACTGTCTGGTAGTCAACCTGTCACGGCAACACAGCAGCAACAACAACAGAAGCACACGAATAAAGCCACAAAAACAGCGCCTAATCAAAGCGGCGCGTTTTGGCAGCGACTTTTGCCGCTGCTTTCGTCATGACCTTCATGACTCATCGTTTCGGGGCTCCCTCTCTCTCTCCCTGCGCCTCTCTTGTGCTGCCTGTCGTTGTTTTTGCTCCACTTTGCCTGCGCATTTAATTAAATTGTCTTTACATATTAGCCGCATCAAATTGGAGCGCGTGTAATTTATAGTTGACCCATTGTGTTCATTAATTTCATTTCTCCTCGTTTGCTCTCCCACTTTTTCTTTCTTTTGCTTTTTACGTTGTTTTATTTGTTACTTTGGCCACACCTTTTGTCCTGTGTTTTTTGTTGGTTAAAATGAGTGCGTGTGTGCGAAAAAAAAACAACAGTTTTCTTTTGAACAAAAGTTAACTTCTTAGATTCAAATGTTGCGCAGTTTCCGAAACTCTGAAAAAGAATAAGTTATATATTTTAAAATTTTTGAAACTGAATTTTAAATTTATTTGCATTAACCACATATCGCTTTATAGAAATTCATTGTTTTTATTTTTATAAATTTAGTCTGAAATATAATTTAAGTCAGAAACTTACAACGCAGATGTAGGGTCTATAATTCATTTATATTCTTGATCAGTATCAACAGCCGAGTCGATCTAGGGCTGTTTTTTACATTTTATTAAGAGTTACATCATTAAATCATTTTTTTTATGAATAAAAAATAGCACAGAAAACTTTTCGAATTGAAATGAATCATTGTTTTTGATTATTTATGATATTTGATGTGCCCAAAAACTTATTTTAAAATATCAATTCAAGACGAAAAAGTAAACAATTGTCAAAAGTAAATATTTCGATTCGCCATTCAAATTTTTATAAATAGAAAATTCTTTGGTAGTAAAAGAAGTATTTTCTTGAAAATCATTTACTTTTACTGTTTCTTAATATTTACTTTAATCTCTAAAAGTATTTCTGCTCAAATTCTGTAAAATTAACCTATTCTAAATTAAAGAAAGCACTAAGACTTGTTTAATAGTATAAATAAGCTTTATTTCTAAATTTAGTTAACCTTTTCAAAGCAACATAACAAAATTCTGAACATTTTATTTAAATTTTAAATAAAGTTTCAGCCAAAAGGCAACTATTAACTGAAATAAAAAGTTATATTTATGCATTTTCCATACAGCTCGTTACTAACTAGAGTGAATAAACTTTTATGCCATTTAAAAGCATTTTAATTTAGTCAGAGTATTTAATTCAGTGGAACTTTTTCAGCTCTTTTTGCAAATTTCACTTACATTTTTTTTTTATTTAAACAGTTGAGAGGATGGTGTCAACTTTTAAGCCTTTTAATGAGCCCCGAGGTTGCCAGTCAAACTTAATGAAAGAGAGGAAAATATGCAAATGAGTTTTCCAAAAATAGGAAGGAAAGTTGGCCCGTTGCGGAGGCGTTGCTGGGGCTTGAATCTCCTGATGCCGCAAATAGAGTTCACAACCCCACAAAGCACAAAAAAAAAATTGTAATCAAAGAGCATAAAGTCCCTTTTTTTTGCCTTTTTCTGGTCAGAAGACGTAATATTAACAAATGGCCTGGCCATCAATTTGAGGCTTATTTAATGTTCAACAATTGCCGAAAAGAAAAGAGGCAAAAAAAGGCAACTGTCGCATTACTTATGCCAGCCACTGTCAAATTATATAATCCCACTGAAAAGTACGTGTTCGCTAGAGAACTTTCTGCATACAAGGACATGAATAATAAATTATGTGAAAAGGGACAAGGTGTGGGTACAAGTCGGTGTTTCATGAAGTGATTTTCCGCAATTTTCCATCAGACGTCTGCGGCACGAGATAACAACAGCAAAAAAAAAGAAAAGCAGCAGCATTTTAGGCCCAGTTGCTATTGTTGTCGAAGGAAGGTCTTCAAAAGCATGGGAGTTCGGGGGCCTTAAGAGATGAGGAAACTTGACAAAAGAAGCTTGGACCTGGAACCCAGCCCGTAAGCGATTTCCTAATGATTAATGGCCGTCGTTGGAAGTCTAGCTCCCAGCCACTGTCCTCGCCTCCGGCTTGGAAAATGCAAAACTCTCAAAGTTGTCGATTGCAGCTGTTGCAAATCTCATCTCTCCACCCACACTCTCTCTCTCTCTCTCTGTGTCTCACTCTGTTGCAAATCTCAACGCCGGATTTGCCGCCCAGTGTTGATAAATGCACGCGGAGCGTGTTGTGTTGACATTTGTCATTTGGCTCTTAAGTAACCAGCTTATCGGGGCGTCTCAATCTTAAGAAGAGTGTTCTCTTCTCTTTCCATTCCTCCTACTCTCTCTTTTTACTACTTTGCCAGCACTCCGCCTTCGCCTCGGCTAGTGTTGTAAACTGCTTTGTAAGTGTCTGCCATTCATTTGGGTTCATTAGTGGCATTTGCCACCTGACAGCTTTTGAGTGGAAAACTGGCGTCGCTGTGATAAACCAAAATGAAAATTGACAAGCTCACAACACACACACTGATACACACACGCCCTCGCTGAGTGTTTATATAAATAAACCGGATGACAAAAGAAAATGCGAAAGGCAAAGAAGGGCCGGAAACGTTTACGGAATTTTAAAACTTCAGCTTCATCTCATCTTTTGTTCAGTTTTTAGATGGGTTTTTGGGGATATCCTCCTGCTCCTTCAACTCCTGACAGGACAGCACAAGGCAGGAATCAATAGATTGATTAGGGATACTTTTTGAAGAGTGTTAGAAGGGGAAAAATTATGTAAAATAATTGTAATTTCTATATACTTTAGGTTTGTTTCAAAACTAAGGGTTTAAATGTAACAAAAAATGATTTAATGATTTAATTACACCATTAAAATCTACCTTATACACTTACCCTTGATGACCTTTATCTAATTAAGGACACTTTTTGGAGAGTGTCAGAAGGGGAAAAATTATGTAAAATTATTTAAATATCTATACACTTTAGGTTTGTTTCGAAACTAAACTTTATTTTAGGGACTTATAAAATGATTTAATAATGTAATTACACTATTAAAATCCACCTTATACACTTACCCTTAATGACCTTTATCTAATTAACTTAAGTGACTATTTTTCGGAGCACGCCTTTATTTTATTACCCAACAAAACAGCGATGAATCATCGCAGGAATAAGGGGTCTCAAAAATAAAATATGAGTGAATTCAATAGCTGGAACGAGTGGAATTATGTCATTAAATTTGAGAAAGTATTATTTGAAATAAAGGTATACAGAAATATTCATTTAAGGGAAAGTAATGTCATAAAATTTGAAAAAGTATTATTTGAAATAAAGGTATAAAAGAATATTAATTTAAAGGAAAGTAATTTCCTAATTTTTTTTTTAAAACTTGAGAAAAATATACATTAAATTATAAGCTCAAGCTCTCAATGTGCTACCAACTGGTGCTACACCTTGTCAGGTGTAAATAACTCCCCGCTTCTATATAGATGAGCTCATCGCGTATTCAACAGTTGATGATATACATAAATATATAATCTACCCACTTCTAACCTTTACTTTTTCAATTTCAATTACGAACCCTGCGAGAAAGAAAGCAAAAAATCCCCCCAAATCTTTTTGGCTAATGCCTCCCAAGTGTAATTCAGGGAAATTGCGTTGAAAGGTCGCCGAAAGTTACTTCATATATGTTGGTATGTTGTTTCCATATCGAGGGTAAAATAACACGTGTAACAACAAGTGTTAAGTCAAACACCTTTGTTGCCCATCGTCCCCCCTTGAACCACTGGACAGCGAGCAATTTGTCATTGGGAAAATGTGAAAAAATAAACGAGAAAAAGAAGCAGGAAAAGTTGAACAATTCACCTGGCTGGCACACTTGCTCTATTAAATATTCACCCCTTTTTTTTCGGCAAGGCAACAACACCCCCGATGTAAGTTTCGTTTATTTGCTGATGTTTACAAATTTTCACGCCAAAATGAAAAAAGTTTTCCGGCTTTCGATAAGAGCTGGGAGTTGTGTCTGTGTGTGTGTGTAGATTTTAGTCGCTTATATAATGCCATTGCCAGGATACGTGCTTTGTTTTTAGCCCTGTTTATGCATTCTTTTTCGGCCACTTGTCCTTGTCACATGTGTCAAGTGGCAAGACAGTAAACAACTTGGAGAGTTGGAGAGTTTATAGAAAATATAGATTGTCCATTAGGACAAACCCTCATATTTCTCCGATTTCCCATTTCCCATTTCCCATTCACCATTTCCGTTGACCATTGACAGTAAACAGCTCCCTGACAACGCCTAAAAGCTGGCAACAGTTTGTCCAAATTGCTTATTTATGCCATGTCCATGTAAGGATGTAAGTGTGGGCCATGTCCTGGCTCATACCCAGTAATTGGAGGACCTGAAAACCATATAGAGATATTTACAAACAAAGAAATTTAATATAAGCTCAAAAGTATGCTATGAAATGTGTAAAAATTCATATGTAGCATACTTTTTGATGTCATTCTAAATGGTTTTAAAATCTAAGGAGATTTTCTTTCCTTCCTTTCTAGGACTTGACTTATACATATTATATTTAGAGGTATCTCTGGGATTTTTGCAAATATAGAAATTTAATTTAAGCTTAAAAGTATACTATGAAATGTGTAAAAATTCACAAGTTGCATACTTTTTGACGTCATTCTTAATTGTCTTAAAATCTAAGGAGAATTTCTTTCCTTCTTTTGTAGGATTTCACCTATCAATATTATATTTAGAGGTATTTCAGAGATTATTACAAATACTGAATAATATAAGCTTAAAAGTATGCTATGAAATGTGTAAAAATTCATGAGTTGCATACTTTTTAACGTCATAATTAATTGTTTTAAGATCTAAGGAGATTTTCTTGCCTTCGTTTGTAGGATTTGACTTATCCAGAGATTTTTACAAATATAGAAATTTAATATAAGCTTAAAAGTATGCTACAAAAAGTTAAAAAATGTATAAGTTGCATACTTTTTGACGTCATTCTTAATTGTTTTAAAATCTAAGGAGATTTTCTTGCCTTCTTTTGTAGGATTATAATATATATAATATAATATTTAGAGGTATCCATAGGTCCATAGATCTCTCTATCCGATTGCAGGCATTCCTGCAGCTGCTTTTCGTTATGTAAAGTGCGCTTAGCTGTACTATGTTTCTATTTTTTTTTTGCTTTCCGCATCCCCTGCCTTGTCCGTTGATTTGTCACGTACGACAACCGAAATACTAAATTCCAAATTCCAAATACGAAATACGTTTCAATAACGATTTCCCCCGATCCGACCTGACAACAGATGGTGCTGTGGTCGTCTGCCGGTGAGTGACCAACGGTCTGCTCCTGCTGCTGGCGCCATCGTGTTCAAATTGCGAATTATGCTAATTTCCACACTCACCGCCTCTTCTCCCATTCCACGCTCTCCTTCTCTGTCTCACTCTCTCCGCCTTTCACCGCTTAGTTCGCACTTGTGACGTGTCAAAAAATCTAGTTTGTTACATTTCCGCCTCTCTTTCGGTCGGTGTTATGTTTCATGAAATATGCACAGAACCAACGGAAGGAGAGAGAGAGAGTAAGAGTGGGAGAGTAAGAGTGGTGAATGATGGTGGGGAGGAGGTTGAAAGTTGAGAGAGGGTCAATCGTGGGCACACACACACCGAAAGAAAAAGGGGAACATTCATAATACCTATAAATAAAAATATAAAATAGCAATCTTTTCATAGAACTTAAAAAAAACTCTCTTTTTTTTATTATTTTAATAATTATCTAATGTTTATTAATTTTTTTTATTAAGTGATAAATGATAGAGCATTTTTCTTTTTCTCAGTGCATTGGCCAACTGTTGGCCGGTCGGCGTCCCCAGAGGTTCCCCATGGGGGGCGCATTATGCGTCATCGTCGCCGTAGCCTTTACATTTACCGTTACGCGTTTACATTACCGGCGTCTAGCCCAAACCTCACACAAATACGCATTTTGACATGTACACACGCAGTGGCGTAGACAGCCTTTTCTCGGGGGGTTTAGTTACACGAAATTTTAGAAAATATATACAATTTTTACGCAAAGACTTTAAGCACGAAAAAAAATATATTTTAAATTTGTCAAAAAGGATATATTTTGATCCCAAAGAACGCAGAAACTGATTACGCCACTGCAAATACATGTGCTCTCTCACACACACACACATACCGACAATTGCGACGTCACATGTGCGCAACAAATTGCGTCTGTCGCTTTGAATTTTTGCGGTTACATTTCCGTTGCACCGCCCGCCTCCCTCCGAAGCGACAAAAGCGACATCGACGGCATTTCAATAAGCCAAAGGCAAAGCGCCAATAAAGACGTGGGTTAGAGGGAGATGGAGGGAAGGGTAGCAGGCGCAGGAACAGGAGGAACCGGGAGCAGGCGAAGGAGGAAACCAAGAAGCAGAAGATAAAAAAGAATCTGTTGAAGGAAGGACCTTAGGAATCGATTTCCACCAGACATCAGATGCCTTCCCTGGCACCTTGGAATGTCGAATAAAATTCATTGAACAATATATAAATATAAGAGATGTATCAGAAAATACGGTTTTAGAGTGAATATATAATTTCTAAGCTAGTCTTTGAGTTGAATATAATAATGATTGAGGAATATTATATTTATGAGAAACAATTATAAGAGCTCTTGAAGTAAGCCGATCAAAGGAGCTACAAATTTTTTAGTGCATACTTTTAGTCTTCATTTTTAAGGGATTTCAAAAAACCATAAAAATTTCAGAACCCTTTTCCCTAGATGGAAATGTTTTTGAGTCGGAAAAAATTCCTTTTAATTCGACAAAAAAAAATCGAACAAAACTTGTGTTAATATTTACAACGAAATTATATTTTACAGAAATGTATTGCCTACTTTTCGAGGGGATTTTGAAAGATTTTAAATCTCCAGAAATCCAAAAACTTAGCTTCTTTATTCTTGCCTCATTCCTTTAAACTCGATAAATAATCAGACAAATCTTATATTATAAATTACATCAATATTATATTTTACAGAAATGTATTGCCTACTTTTAGGGGGCATTTTAGATGATTTTAAATCTCCAGAAATTTAAAAGTCAGAAAAATTCCCTTAAACTCGACAAAAAATCAGACAAAGCTTATATACAAAAATTACAATGAAATTATATTTTACAGAAAGGTATTCCCCACTTTAAGAGGCCACTTCAGGTGATTTTAAATCTCCAGAAATCCAAAAACTAAGCATTTTTATTCTTGCCTCAGTGTGAGCCTTCATCTGCAACCGAAAAAATACAGAAAAAAGAAGGAAGGATGCAACCATTGGAAGCATATATAAATCTGATTTATGCCTCCTGGTGGCTCCTTGTAGAGACTCGAAGAAATCGCTGCAAATTCGCATCAAATTTTCATATATTTACTATGAATTACAAATCGGAGGATTATGGAAATGGCAACGCGTTCGCTGGCCCAGCTGGGAATATACCGGAATATTGATCCTGTATGTCCTGTATGGGGGTATTACTCATAATTCGCACGTGTAGATAGATTCTCCCGTTGATGTTATGACTCATGGCTGCCTTGTCTGCTGCCCAAATTGGGGGATAAAGTGGGTTGGTCTGAAGGATGGGGAGGAATGGAGGATGGAGCAGGATTAGGTGGCCGGATGGAGACCTGGCATAACTTGATATTCCATTCCCAACCATAATACCTGTGGACAAATAATTACAACAACATTTCGAGTGCTTTGTGTGCTCTTTATGTTTCTTGTTTCTTGTTTTTTGTATTTTTCGGGTGCGGCGCATGTGGCATATTTAATGACAGAGGGAACTCGTGTCAAGGATTACTAATTAGTGTCTGGACGTTGACGACCGACTGCTGCTCTTGTTGCCGTTTATGTCCTTCGGCTGAAGTGCGAGCTAGTGGGTGGTGGGTGGTGCTGTTTGTCGCTTATATATATTTGCTTTTTAAATTGACTTTGGCCGCTCTGCCAAATTGAGTTGTCTGATAAGCGTGTTCCCTGTTCCCTGTTCCCTGTCTTACCTGCGGCTTAAGTGAAATTTCCTCGAGGGTTTTTCTCGTTTCTCGTTTGGAGGGTGAGACGGATTACACTTGTCCTTCGGCGGGGGCGGGGGAGGAGAAGGAAGCAGTGCCTGTTTAATTGCAATGGGGCGGGGTCTGGGGGAGGGAAGGATATATATATATATGCGCAAAAATGTGCGCCATTTGTGGCTGGCTGCTGCCTAAGCTGATTTGTATTTAATGAGCTGTATATCCCCAAACAAACACTCACACGCAGATCTACACGCAGAGAAAAGGGGGGAGAAATGAGTGTTTTTAAAGAGATTTAGGGTTTTAAGTATTAACTTTTAGAGTTTTATGTTGGCAGCGACTTTTAGCTGTAAGGTTTTTTTATACCCTTGCAGGGTATTATAATTTCAGTCAGAAGTTTGCAACGCAGTGAAGAAATCATCTCCGACCCTATAAAGTATATATATTCTTGATCAGCATCAACAGTCGAGTCGATCTAGCCATGTCCGTCTGTCCGTCTGTCCGTCTGTCCGTTTCTACGCAAACTTGTTCCTCAGTTTTAAAGCTATCTGAATGAAACTTTGTAGATAGTCTTCTATATACTCTCACTCGTACATAAGTCGGAACGAACCGGATCGGGTAACTATATCATATAGCTGCTATACAAACGATCCGTAAATTTGTTGAAAAAAAATTATAACTTGACTGTTTTTCAGCATATCTTGATCAACTCTCGGTTATAAGCTATATATATTATTACAGATTTTCGGATTTAATTTTATAAAAATCGGACTACTATATCATATAGCTGCCATAGGAATGGTCGGGAAATTTTCAGAAAAAAAATTTAAGCTTTGTCAATTTTCAACATAATTTCTTCTACTTTGAGATACTAGTATTTCATATTTTTTCAGAATTTTGTTGTAAATTTCATAAGAATCGAACGACTTTATCATATAGCTGCCATACAAACGATCGGTAAATATGGACGTAAATTACATTTTAAGTTACATGTAAAAATGCAAAAAAGGTAAAACTGTAAAAATAAAATTATGTTAAAATTATTCATTTTAAAATAGATAGGGTTAGATTATAAATAATGCAATTGAAATCTGCATCTTGTTTTAAACAAATTTTTTTTTGTGATATTTGAGAATTTTAACCCCTTATAAAATGTTGAAAATAATGCTAATTTTATTTTTCTGTCTAATATGTTTAGACTCGGCTGATGCTGATCAAGAATATATATACCTTATAGAGTCGGAAACTACTCTTCCACTGCTTTGCAAACTTCTGAGTGAAATGAGAATATCCTGAAAGATTATAATGAGCTAAGCATCCTAAGTTAACTTTCTCTATGTGTGTCAACATTTTTAACTTTGAAAATATTACGCTGTTACCTTCTTTAAACTCTTCAAAATATATTTTTGGTATCTTTACACAATTTCCCGCATTAATTTTTCCAAGTGAAGCCGCGGCACAGACAGGCACTTGTACGCGCAGACAAATTGCCTTTAGTCTCGACAGCGAAATGAAAACATTTACTTGGGGGATATACATACATATATATATATATATAAGGGATTCTCCAGGTTTGGGGATCCCCACCTGTCAGCGACTCCTTCAGCCTCACATCATCGTCAATTATTTGCCCATCTTGGGTGCTTTTTTTCGGTGATGTGATGGTGGTGGCTTCACTTTGGCTTATCCCCAGGACCGTATTTGCTTTGGCATTATGCGAAGCTTAACCCCGCGGCTCTTAACTCTCGACTGCCGGCAGATTCATAAATTAAATTCCTCAAATAAATAAATATATATATATATATTGGTAAGTGGAAAATTTCCGAGACGCAACTTGTTGTTGTTGATGTTTGCCAAGCAACAATTAGGGGAAAGAGATGGATCCAGGAGGAGAAGGATTTAGATATTAACTTTATCCACAGTTTATTATTAATTTTCTGGGAGTTTTGCCATTTTGAAATAGCATTTGAGAGTGTTATTTAAAAGGTTTTTAATTGGGTTCTCAGTGAGCTTAAATATTAGTTTTTAGGTTGTAAAAACTCCAACAATTTCTTCTTGCAATTTCAAGTAATTTAATAAATTTATAGTTCTATAAATTTATATTTAAAGGGTTTTTAATTAGGTTCTCAGTGAGTTTAAATATTAGTTTTAAAGTTGTAAGAAAAACTACAACAATTTCTCCTTTCAATTCCAAGGAATTTAATTAATTTATAGTTTTATAAATTTGTATTTAATGGGTTTTTTTAATAAGGTTCTCAGTGAGTTTAAATATTAGTTTTAAGGCTGTAAGAAAAACTCCAACAATTTCTTCTATTCTTTCTTCAATTTCTTCTTCAATTTCTTCTAATTTAATAAATTTATAAAACTAAACCTTGTAATAATTTCTTGGCAAACTTAGTTGCTTACATTTCTTATGGCATTAAAAATTAAATATTTCCTTTCAATTTCGCTAAAACCATCTATTCAATTTGCTTGCCATAAATTCCGAGCTCCAAGGACTTGTGCCTATTCTAGGATAAATCTAGCTCATTGCCATGGTTTTTTTCTATATTTTATTTTGGCAAGGAAGCTGCTGGAAATTGTTTAGCACTCTCTCTCTAATAATAATGACAGGACGAGGAGGAGGAGAAGGATAAGGAGGGGAGACTTCCCCGCAGCTGTGGCTGAGTCATAGACAAGCCATTAACTGCTCCTGCTCTTGTCCTGTTTTGTAGTGTCCTTGGTTAGCAGCTGCTTTCCAGCTTAATCGACTTTTCCCGACATTAAATGCGTGCGGTTAGCCAAGCCCAAAAACTTGCCAACGGAAAATGGCGTGAAAAACAGTTTCCTCCATCCTCGAGAACAAGGGGAAGTAGCAGCCAGGACATCCCTCCCTCTGTTGTATTATTTATGCCCATAAAAATATTATTGCCATTTTTTCGCATTTGGATTTTTCGCCTTGAGCTTTTCTTTCTTTCCATTTTCTGTGGACGTCATGCAGGAAAAACCACCCGACGTCTTGTCAAATGTCAGGCGTGAAGTGTTTGTTGATGCGCCGCCAGCCTTGCGGGAGAGTCCTGCGGGGTTCCTCCGAAGAAGAAGGAATAAGGACGAAGGGCTGAAAAGCGCCGGAAATGCTGCGTAATTGGACCCATATGCTCAGGAATGCCATGGAGATGGAGCCGGAGCTGGTGGCTTGGAAATGGAAATGGATATGGCCACATCTTGGGTAGTTTTCGGTGGTGACAGAGGAGGAAAGAGAACCTGCCGCTGTGCCCATCAAATGCCAGATTAGTCAGGGGTGTATGTGTGTGTGTATTTTCTCCGCAGGACCAAAAAGGGTTTCTCAAGAGTCACAAAAACAAGTCAAGAAAAGGGATTCCCTCGATTCCTGGTGGAAATCCAATTTATTTGGCTTACTTTCTGCGGCTACTGGCTGTGGTTTGCCCAGGCAATTGCCGCGATAGAAGAATTCCCTGCTGGTAATGGGAGAATATTATAAAAAAAAGCTGCAGTGGTTAAAGTTTGGTTAGGTTGCATAATTTAGCCAAATAGTGAGGTTAGGTTCATGAATTTGGCGAAAAAGTGAGGTTGGGTTGCTGAAACTAGGGAATATGTGAAGTTAGGTTGAATAACCCAGCAAATAAGTGAGGTTAGGTTGATAAAACTAGGAAATAAGTGAGGTTAGGTTGTTAAAAGCATCGAAAAAGTGAGGTTACGTTGCTGAAAGCATCGAAAAAATGAGGTTACGTTGTTGAAAAAAGCGAAAAAGTGAGGTTAGGTTATTGAAAGCAACGAAAAAGTGAGGTTAGGTTGATGAATTTAGCGAAATAATGAGGTTAGGTTGATGAAATGCGGGAATAAGTGAGGTTAGGTTGTTGAAAGCATCGAAAAAGTGAGGTTAGGTTGATGAAACTAGGGAATAAGTGAGGTTAGGTTGTTGAAAGCATCGAAAAAGTGAGGTTACGTTGCTGAAAGCATCGAAAAAATGAGGTTACGTTGTTGAAAAAAGCGAAAAAGTGAGGTAAGATTATTGAAAGCAACGAAAAAGTGAGGTTAGGTTGATGAATTTAGCGAAATAATGAGGTTAGGTTGATGAAATGAGGGAATAAGTGAGGTAAGGTTGTTGAAATCATCGAAAAAGTGAGGTTAGGTTGATGAATTTAGCGAAATAATGAGGTTAGGTTGATGAAACGAGGGAATAAGTGAGGTTAGGTTGTAGAAAGCATCAAAAAAGTGAGGTTAGGTTGATGAATTCAGCGAATTCATGAATCTGGCATATAAGTGAGATAGAAAGCAAAAGTGAGGCTTTTTTAATAAAAGGAACTAAGCTAAATATTTTTATTGGGCTAAAAACCTACAAATATGTTCTAAAAACTTAATTTCAAGGTTATTTGTCTTCAATTTTCAATTGGCTACGAAAATTGAAGACAAGTATACTTGAAATTAAGTTTTTAGATAAAGAAAAAAAGACAGAACTAGAAAATAAAATTATTTAAGTAATTTTTATCATAAACCACAAAACAGCATCAAAAAAAATTGACCAAATCTTACCCAAAAGAGAGTAAAAACTTCATGGAAAGCCTGCTCCTAATAGCCACCGCAAAGGACCATCAAATTTTATGGCAAACCATTAAAAATCAACAACGAAAACATGGTTTTTTTTCCACAAATCAAATTGCAGGTCGCAAAAAAAGCTGATGGCACATCCATAAATAGTGGTCAGAGTGTGGGAGTGGGAGTCCCCCGATTAGATAATAATGGTCAATGCTCTAGAGATGACCCACCAAAGTTTGATTGCATTTTGAGGTTAGCTAACTGGAGCGACTGTACAATTTCCGATTCCGATGGGTAATGGAATCAGACTTGAACTCTCCTCGTCCCGTTCTCGTTCTCGTTCTCAATTATTGCCACAATTCATTTGGCTTGCCACGTAATGCCCATTTAAGCAACATTCCACGGGGAGTGTGGGCGTTGGGGAATAATGGTTGGAAATATTCGCAAATAAAGAGTGGCGATTGGATATTACAGCTTTCCGGTCACTGCATTTCTGCAAAGTTCACAAAACTACAACCAGGACTCAGCACCCACTAGCTGCTCCTCCTCCATATCCTTCTCCTCCTTTCTGCTCCCGCGAGCAGAACAATTTCCAATGTTCGCTCAACTGTGGTGGCAACGAAAGGAGCGCCGAGTCCTGCGGACAGGAAACAGGAAGTTGGCTTCGCTTTGCACTGTGCCAACAGAGAAAAAATACAACAAAAAAGACATAGAAAAAGGGGGTTTACAAAGAGGGAAAAAGGGGAAAAGGCAACATGTGTAGTATTTAAAACTCAACCGGCCTTGGTCAGCGGCCACAAATGAATTTATTTATTTTACGGTTTCACTTTGCTGTATCGGCATTACTCTTGCAAAAGGTATATCAGTTAATAGGAACTAGAGAATTATTCTATGTTATTTATATTTAATTACAGACATACATAGAAATATTGCGGGGATATCTCAAATATATCTTTGGAACTTACTTAAAGTTCTATTCTAAATCATTCTTTTATAATAACTTCAATGTTTTTTTAAATATCATCATAAAAGTCTTTGAGTTGTATATTTTATGGAATTATTGAGATTAGGTATATGAATTAAGTGAATAAGTGAGGTTAAGTTGGGGTTTTCAGCAAATAAGTGAGGTTAGATGGGATAATTTATTGAATAAGTGAGGTTAGATGAGATAATCCATCAAAAAAGTGAGGTTATATTGATGAATCAAATGAATAAATCAGGTTAAACACGAAATTTTTGGAAATAAATAAGGTTGCGAAGATAAACCAAGAGAATAATTGAGGTTAAGTTAGTTATTTGGGGTTGTAAGTTGGGGTTTTCAGGAAATAAGTGAGGTTAGATGGAGTAATCTATCGAATAAGTGAGGTTTGTTCAATGAATCAAGTGAATAAATCAGGTTAGGTTCAAAATGTTTGGAAATTAATGATGTTACGCTGATAAACCAAGAGAATAAGTGAGGTTAAGTTGTATATTTGGCAAATAAATTAGGTTAGGTTGATGTCTTAAGTCAATAAGTAAGATTAAGTTAGACTTTTCAGCAAATAAGTGAGACTAGATTGACTTCATTTCTTTAATTTAAGTTATATTAGTTACATTTCCTTAAAAATATCACATTAATGAACCCTTTTTTATTATTTCTCAATAAGTTTATAATTATTTCTTTATCATTTCATTAAATATTCTAGAATACTTTCTTAAATACAGAAAGAGCATTAATAATTCGCTTTCTTCAAAGCTTTCTTTCTCCTCTCCTGTTTTGTTTTTCTCTGGTTTTTTGTGTGTGATTTTCATTACATTTGGCCAAACAATTTATGTGGCCCAAAGGGGTGGTGTCGTTGTCACTTGGGCGCTGTTTGGGTGGTGCAGCCGTGATCTTGTGCCACCCTTGACTCGGCGGCTGCCGGAGTCAACTCTCGACTGGCGGCGACATTGAAATTTATAGACCCCCCCCCAGACTCCGCTCCTCCACTCCGGGCCTGCTCCTGGCAGCCAGTCGGTCAGGTGGTGTGGTGTGCGTTTCAAGTGGTGCATGCATAGATACAGATACAGATACAGATACACAGATACATCTGCCCGCTGATTCACATTCAGTGCGTCAACTGTCTGCGCCGCTTAAAAATATACAAAAAAAAAGATGTAAAACAACGAAAACAGTAGAAAAAACACAGAAACACACATCGAAGCACACCGAAAAATATTTAATTAAAATTTATGTGCAACCCCGGAGAGCAGCTCACCCCTCGGCAGCGCACCCTTAAATCCCCTGGAAAGCCCAACCGAAAAACCCCTCAACTCCCCCTCAACCCCCCGTAAAAGCCCCCAGCAGGTGACGGTGGCAACAGTCGAGGGAACGCTTTGACGATGACACCCTTCAGCGACCTCCCTCAACTTGGTAACGCAGATTCCAGATTCCATCCGCAGGAGCACAGGAGCACTTGAAAGTTTGCTTTTTGCCGTTTTCGAAAGGCACTGGAAGGATTTGTTTTTTAATTTCTAGTATTTCTATTTAATTTTAAGAATTTTTAAGAATATTTGAATTTAAAATAATCAAAATAGAAGCTTAAATAATGAACTAATATCTAAAGTCTTCAAGCAGTAAGACTTCCATATCCCATAAAATATTTTAAATATGTTTATAAATATTTTAAATTTAATTTTTCCAAAGAAATTGAACTTATATCTTAAGTCTTTAAGCAGTTTCCTGTACAAAATATCCCATAAAATATTTTATATATTTTTATAATATTTCAAATTCAATTTTTCCAAAGAAAATAAACTAATATTTAAAAAAAAACCCATAAAGTATTTTATACATGTTTATAATATTTCAAAATCAATTTTTCTAATATACCTTCAATTTTTTCAAAACTTCCAAAACAATATTCTAGATCATATGCTTCAGAAAGTTGACTTTAAACTTGAGTAATGAAACAGTTAGCTTTAAATTAAATTCCTCTAACCCATATCTTAGATTAAAAATTCCACAAATACCTCAAATCAAATACAAAATAAAATCATTTGAATCCTTAATATTTACCCAATTTTAAAGTGATTTTCTGGCAGTGTAAAACTCTGTCTCCTGCTCCCAAGTGTCCCATTGACGAGGCCTTGTCGGCCATTTTTAATGGTTTTGTGGGGATTTTTTTTAGAGTTGGAGTGGGGGAAGGGGAAGGGGAAGGGGAATTGCAGAGCAGCGGAAAAAATTAAAAATATTTTGCATACTTTGCTGCAGAAGAAGAGCTATTAAAAAGTTTCCCAAACATAATGAGAGGGGAGAGTAGTAGAAGTTGCATGCCACCGAGAGTGTGTGTGTTTGCAAGGGGTGTGTGTGTGTGTGTGTAATGTTTTTGTAAACAAAAGGAAGTCGGAAATTTGTACCTGTAATCGGGCAAACGCATTAACCAAACAAATCAATTGAGCGTTAAAGGCCAGTCGTAATTGGTAATTGAAAGGTGGCCCTTAACCCGCATGATGGAACTTTGTTGGCTGCCTCCCCCTTGAACCTCCCCTTCCTGCTAATCAAACAAACGACGAAAGGCATTCGATGGCTGGATCGATTAATCAATCAATCAATCGAAAGGTCAGAAGTGTGCAGCTCCTCCTTCTCAGCTGCCAATTAGCGAAGCTAAACATCTGGATAAGGATTAAAGGATACCCAACTCAAACTGACATCTGGAGATTACTTAGTGATATATGCAAATATATAACAGTTGTCACGGGTTTTAATTCGGTTTAACTGTCAATTTAAATCAATTAAAATCAATGAGTTGAGAGTTATTCAAATGGACAGTAAAAACAGGGATTACTCGGGGATTAATTTGTAAAGAATTCTTAGATAATCAGAGATTTCTCGGGGATTAATTTCTAAAGAATTCTTAGATAATCATTCTTCTAAAAGAGGTCACTAGTTACCTGAATAACACTCATAACTGGACATAACATTTACCCAACGTGACACTCTTTAGAAAATCGAGCCAGCGAGGTCACCTCTCTCTGAATTGAATATTTCTGAAAGAAGCTCACTCACCTGGCGGTGTCATTTTAATGAAAATCAAAGCCAGCACTTTATAGAACAGAAAATATATATATATGGATGTACTATATATAGAAGGAAAGAATAAAGAGATGGCCACGAGGATGCACAAAGAATTTGCTGTTTGTGGCATTGCAATCTCCGCCGCAATATGCCAGGCGAGACCAGGAGCCAGGAGCTGGAGCCAAACCATCATCATTTCCTGCCCGGCCAAAATGTGTCACACAAAAGCCAGGCAGCCAGTGCTGGCAAGGGCAACATGTGGCAACAGGAGGCAGGAGGCATTCGGCAGGACATTGCAAGCGGGCGCAGTGCCAAAGTGCCTGCGGTTATGCGCACTCGCAAAATATAAAGGCAAAACCTTGGAGCAAAGCTACCGCTTCCACCTGCAACGACTCAACATTAATGCCGCCTTTAAAATTTATGATATTTACTCAACCAGACAGGGGACACGACCGGCGACCGGCGACAGAGGCAATGAGGCGGTACAGGACTTGGTTTTGTAGTCCTTAGAGTGGGTGTGTGCATTTTGCATTTCTGCATTCCGCAATTTGGCTCAAAGGAGCCGTGAGCCAAAGTGGCAATCACGACGACGATGGTTTGGCCAATGAGTCATCGGTTTGGCCGGGAAAGGATTCTGGAGTGGGACTTGAGATGATGGGGACTCGACTTTCACTGGCTAGGTTACTTAGTCGAGGCATTCGATACTATATGCCACATCTGTGGCGTTTCTTTCCCTTCCAAATGGGATTAGGTTTAAGTTTAAGGGTTGTCTTCAAATTGCCAACATAACCTGATGCAATGTTATTAATTTGGGGGTTTAAAGTTCAGTGACAGTGTTGTGAAATTAATTTAATTAATTTTTAAGATTTAGCAGTGGTAAAAAGGGTTTTTTTATCACGACTTTTGCAGTATTTGAAGGTACTGTTAGGCCTTGTAAAGATACTTTGAGTCGGCTGTGATCTTATATGTTATCTAGGTAAATATATAAAAATATTTGTACTCATTTTTTTTTCAAGAAATTCAATTTCTGATTTAATAGTGTTGAAAATTGCGTTGTTTCTTGCTGTGAATAGTACTTCCAGGGTTGTAAGAGTCAAAATGTTTAGAGTTTAAAGATTGTTGTGATCTTATCAAACTTACCTTACTTACTTTTACCTATATAAGAGATATTTCTTCTATTTATTTACGAACTTATAGCTAAAGGTATAAGAGATATTTCTTCCATTTCTTTTAGAAAATTAAATTCCTCATTAAACAGTGCTGAGAAGTGTTATTTATCACAGTAATTTAAGTGTTGTAATACATTGTTCAGAAATTTAAATCCCTTATTAAACAGTGTTGAGAAGCGTTATTTATCACAATAATTTAAGTGTTGTTAATGTAATTTCTCTAACTTCAAGCATTGATTTTTGATGTGCTTCTAGAAGTACAAACCAATAAGCATATTCTTCACTCCATTTTCTTTTAGAAAATTAAGGTCCTTATTGAAGAGTCTTGCGAAGCGTTATTTATCACAGTAATTTCAGTGTTGTAAAAGCCATTGTTCAGAAAATTAAGTTCCTTATTAAACAGTGTTGAGTAACGTTATTTATCACAGTAATTTCAGTGTTGTAAAATCATTGTAATATATTTTTCTAACTTCAAGCTTTGATTTTTTGTTTGCTTCTACTAAAAGTAAGCATATTTCCCACTCCCGATAATCCTAACCCATGTCAGTTGGTGTTAACACACACCTGGAGGTCAAAGGATACACCACATCCTTCTGTGTTGCCCTTTCATTGTGACATCCTGGCCCCGGGACATGAGACAACATCCGAGCACAAATGCTGGCCATAGTTTTCCTTTCATCCAGTTTAGTTTGCTGTCCAGCATTCAAGCCCGTTCCTAGCTGGATTCCTAACCATTTTCAGTTCGGTTCGTGGCACTCAGTTGTCAACACCTGAGACGCGCTCCAAACTTGGGATATTTTTTGTTGTATTTTTTTGTGCAATTTTCTTAAGTGTTGTCGAGTAAAATTATTAGCAGCATGTTCTGTCGTCGCTGTCGGATTGATTTCAACTTGGATGAGGACGCGGTGGCGTGCTGCTGCTGTCGATGCCCCGTCTCTGTCCCTTGGGAGTCCGTCCTGGAGTGGCGCTGTCTCACTTGTCGTCAGCTTTATCGCCTGCAATTGAACTTAAAGGTAGCAGTTGCAGGTGCTCCGGTTCGGGTATTCCCTTGAACACTTTCTAAGACTTTCTACCTACTCGCGTGTGACCTTGCGCCGGAGCAGTGCCATTAAACTTAGTTTGTTTTTCAGATTGTTTGAGGGGAGATTTTAGATGAATTACGTTTAGTTTGTTTTTCACATTGTTTGAGGGAAGTTTATAGATGAAATCTAAAGGTCATTAAGTTAATTAGTTTTATAGGGAGAGGCAACTTAAGAAATTTGTGTAGAACAAGAAAGGAAGCTAACCTTTGAAATGGGTTTAGAACAAGGAAAAAAACTAACTTCGGGAAGCCTTGCAGTTTGACTTTTGATCATGAAAATTGGTCATAACTCAGGCAAAAATCCATTAATTTAATAATAATAATAATTCGGAAAGCGGTTATATGCTAGTTTTTATTAGGTAAACAAATCTGCATTGTAAATTAAAAATTTTAGAAATTAAATTAGACGATGTAACCCCTTAAAAATTTCAAAAATAAAAAGATCGAGAGCTAGATCGACTCTGCTGTTGATGCTAATCAAGAATATAGGTTTATAGGTTCCGAAACGACACCTTCACTTCGTTCGAGGCTTACGAAATATTATAATACCCTTTAAGAGCATAAAAATGAAGTGTTGAGTAACGTTTTTCTTTTAATTGTAAGCATTTGCTTAGTTTATTTATATATAAACTGTACTTTACACTGTGTATTAATGCTTAGGGAATCCTCAACAACCTTAAGAAGTTTAAATTCAGAGACATATCCAACTCTTGATGGTGTTGTTTATAAGCGAATTCGAAGCATAGAGGGTCACTTTATAAGGTTATTTAGTTCTAGCTTCACCAATATAGTGTTGTTTAATGCCCCTTGAAGCATTGCTTTAAATACAGTGTTGATAAAGACAAAATGAAATGCTCTTTTAATGCTTTTATGGCACAAACCCGAAGCGAAACTCTCTTTGAACTAAGAAAAAACCAAAGCCAAGCCGATTAATTTTGTACTGTAATTAGTGAAGTAAATGTGGGGAATTTCAGGGAGTATATATATATTCTTGTAAAATAACCGAAATAAGTTCAGCTTAAGCCGGTAATTTGTTGTCCGCTTTAAGCTCTCTCCCTCTCTGTCTCTCTTTCTCCTTCTCTCTCTTTCTCTCCTTCTCTGTCTTTCCTTCTCTGACTCTCCTTCTCTGTCTCTCCCTCTCTCTGCCTCTTTCCTTCTCTCCCTCTCCCTCTCTCTTTCGATGCTCGTTTCCATCAGCTGCTAAGCTGGCTGCTCTCTCGTCCTGTTTTTCTTCATTCTCCACTTAACGGTAATTGCAATACTCAAGACTTTTCCTTTAGTATCAAAACAGCAGCAACAATGCTTTGTGCATTTTTGCATCATCTGGACTCGCACCTGTGTGCTGCGTGAAAATAGGTGGGGAGAGAGAGAGAGAGAGGAAAACAAAAGCAAAAGAAAAGAAACGAAAGAAATTCTCTAGCAGCTGGGAACAGCGGCATCGTCGCCATTTTTAATTGTAACTGTAATTTAGCCATTGTTGTACACTTTTGATGACGCAGACAAGAGTCTGCTTTGGGCCCAAAAAAATAGAGAGAGAGTGCGGGGTTTTTCAGGGGGTTTTTCAGGGGGGTTTTTAAGGGGGCTTTGAAGGGGGTTTTTAGGGGGGTTTCATGGAGGTTTTCTAGAGGGGTTTTGAGGGGGCAGCTCTTGAGATGCACGTGTCGTCGTCATGGCGTTCGTTATTGTTTTTCCTCTGCCAGTTTTTTTTTATTTTGTTGCTTTTTTTGCATACTCAGTTCAAGGGTATGCAAAGCGAGGCATGCAAATTTATTTTAAGCTTCTAAAAAAGCCAAGCAATTGGTCTATTTATAAACCTCACAATTTTGTGGGGAACTTTGGTTGCCTCTGAGAAATTTATACGCAAAAAGAATGAATTAAAACCAATTTCTTAAGGAATCTTACATTTAAGAAGACTATGAAAATTATCTACGGAAAGTTATCTAAGGAAACTTTCATTTATTCGATTTTAGAAATATGTTTAAAACAAGACTATGAAAGTTATCTGCGACATACGCGTTACGCATCTTATTTATTATAGGGTCTTCTTTAATTTATAAGATTTTATTAATATTTATATAATAACACTACAAAATATGTTAATTAAATTAATTTATTAGATTTTTGAAATATTTTTATTATAAGACTACACTAATAAAAGAATTAAATCTTTCAAGATTTTGTGCATTCTTAAATTAAAAACTTAATATAAGACCAAAAATCTTAATATAAGTCTTAAAATCTTGGAATTACGGAATTTTAAGCTTTATTTAAAACCAAAACAATTTAAAAAAATAACAAAAAAATCTCAAAAGAAGACCAAAATATTCTTGCGCTATTTTTCGTAACCAAAAGTCTTGAAAAATGACCAAAAGTCTTGAACGTTTTTTATCAGTGTACCAAATATGTTAAATGTAAAGTTTACGGTGAGATCTATAATTTATTAGATTTTAGAAATATTTTTATAAGAAGACTACGAAAGTTATCTTTGACGCACGCGTTACGCATCTTATTTATTGCAGGGCCATCTTTAGTTTATTAGAATTTATAAATATTTTAATTATAACACTACCAAAAATGTTATATATAAAGTTAACTGTGACATGCATCTTATTTATTACAACTTTATAATACAAAACAAATAGAAAAACGTTACTTAATGCTTATATAATGCTTATATCCAAGTTTTTGCTTGTTTTTTGTAGTCTTTATTAACAAATTCCTTTTTTTTATTATCCTTACAGATTGCCATCTGTGATGATTACAGCCTGCCCGTAGACTTTGTTAAAAAACGACCGTCCAGCTTCGATCCGTGCCTGGCGGAGGCGATACCAGCGAATCCCGAGCACTGGATAGCCCCCAGTCCGCAAGCCGAGTTTGTAAGTCCTAAAAACTGAACCCTATTATCCTTCGTGGCAGCGTCCTGTCGCTCATCGTTAAGTGGGGCAAGTGGGGGGGGGGGGAAGGTTGCAGGATAGGAATAGGGATCGGGGAGTGAGCCTGACTTCCGAGGCAATTAACTGCTCTGGACAGCTAATTGATAAACTGCACGCTTCGACGGAGCATAATTTTCGGGGGAAGGGTGGCTCAAAGCCAGGACCAAAGGACCCCAAGAGAGAGTGAGAGAGTGAGAGTGAGAGGAGAAGTCACATCAACGTCAGCCGCATCAGCAGTGCGTTAATGAAAAGCCCGCACGGAGTCCTCCACGAGTGCCCATCCTTTGCGCTCCTTTCGGCTTATCCTGCAGCGGCAGACGCACAAACAAAGCGTTGCTCAAACAATGCACGGACTATTGGCTAAATATTGCAAAAAAATAAAGCAAAAAATAAGCAAAAAAAGAGAGGGAAAGAGCGCCAAACGAGGGGGAAAATGTTCACGGAAAAGCGAAAAAAATAAACGAAACAACGACAAACAAACAAACAACAAACAAAGAACAACTGCCCACCGGGCGGTGGCTGACCATAAAAAATGGTCATAGATCGAAAAAAAAAACAGCAAGTCCAAAACAGTTGCACAACTAACGGTTTTATAGCCAAAATTGTTAAGAGTTTCTTAATAAATATTAAAAAAATATTGAAAAATAATAATATTGAAAATTTGAGGACGTAATATAGACATTTAATTATTTTTTAATACTTGTTTTGATAGAGTTTTTATATTTATTATAAGTATATATTTCTTATAAGTAAAAAAGAAATATTTAAAAATTCATTTGCGAAAGTACTACGTTCCTTTAATTGTTTTTTAATAATTGTTTAGATAGAGTTTTTATATTTATTATAAGTATATAATTTTTATAAGTAGAAAAAATTATTTAAAAATTAATTTGCGGTAGTACTATGTGCCTTTAAGTGTTGTTTAATGCTTGTTTTGTTAGAGGTTATTATTTTGATTGGTATTGCTATTTTATATTTTAATAAATAAATTAAAATAATAGTTTAAGCTAAGCTTTCAACCATTTCAGAATATTTAGCTGAATTAGAATATTTAGTTCAACTAATATAGTGTTGCTTAATGCTCAGTGAAGCATGCCATACAATAGTGTTGGTAAAGTCCACATAAAATGGCTTTAATGTGTCAACTGTACAGCATTTTAAGGCAAAGTGAACTGTATTTAAGCTTAAACTTTAGGAATAGAAGTTTTAAAGATATCATTGATTAACTCTTCCACATTCTTTACATTTATTTATCAAAACAATTTAGCAAATTTTAATCAAAATACAGTGTTGGAAAAGTACTTTAATGTGTCAACTGTACTGCATTTTAAAGAAAAGTAAACTGTACTTAAGCTTAAACTTTAGGAATAGAAAACACTTTAAACAGGAAGCAATTTTTAAACATATTTTAGTTTAATTCTTTCACATTTTGTAATTAGTTGTCTAAACAATATTAAGCAAATTTTAACCAATTTGTTGCCTTTAATTTCTAGCTGCTTCTCTTAGCTATTTTATTAATTATTTAATTTCTCTGCTTTATTTTTATTGAATTTCTCGGCTTTATTTTTTTTTCATTATTATTTATTAAATATAAATATTTATTATTATTATTTATTAAATATAAATATATATATTTATTAAATTTCTCTTCTTTATTTTTATTGAATTTCTCTGCTTTATATTTTTTTGTGCCATCTCTGAGGTCAGAAAGATATAGCCAGAGATAACCTCGGGGCTGCTGCAGGCAGCAAATGCTGCGCCCTTTTGCCACACAAATCAAATGCGGCCCCGAAACCAAATAATCTTTGAGCCACATTCCAGGACCTCCTCCCGTAAAAATGCCCTCCGGGTGTCCTCGCTCTCTCTCTATCTCTCTCTCTGCTTTTTTATGGCTCCCATACGGAAATATTTGGTGTTCGTTCCCCTTGCAATATTGCCACTAAAAATGAAAACGAAAACGCATAAAAAACAGAGAGTAAAGAGAAGCCAAGGAGCAGGAGCAGCATCCTGCCACTTGAAATTCATTTTATTGAGATTTGTTTAGCCTCGGAAAAGGAATGCGATTTGCCAGGAGCAGATCCCTAAAATGCCAAAATCAAATACGATTTGCGGCAAAGGACCTTCGGGAGATTGATAAAAGCACGAAATCAGTGCCAAGGATTCAATTTCAAAGGCAGAGTGTGTGGTTTCTCCATAAACAATTTATGTAAATATTACTTGAAGGTAATAATATTATAATCCTTTAAATGCCTCAATTCCGGATAATTATTAACTAAATTGTTTAAAGGACATTTTCCCTGCAGTCCTGTCTGTGTCCAGTGTTAACCCAAGATAATGGGGAAATGGAAACGAACGAAAATTCATGCCGCAAAATGGCCAAAAGCGATAACGTTTAGCGCCTTTTCCCGTTGCCTTTTCTCTCTCTCTCTCTCGCTCTTCCTCTCCCATCCTCCATATGTGAGTGTGTGCGTGTGCCTTCTCTCCCCTCTCACAATTATTAATGTAATTTTATCTTATGACTTTTGTTTGGCCTCACAGAGACGCACGACGCGGGGGGGGGGATGGGGGGGAATGGCAATAGACGCGTGTCCATGTGATGATGCCATAACAGCCTTCGCCTGAGTGTGTGGGGGGGAGAGCGTGATGTGTGTGTGTGTGTGTTGGGCCATTGTTGTTTTTTGCCCGCTTTTCTCTCTCTCTCTCTCTCTTGGTTTTTTTTTCGGTGGCAACTCACGTTTTAATGGAAACGAGCGAAGGCGACATTTTTTCAAAACAGTGATGCTAAAATGTTATTTATTTTAAAATATATTATTAATTATTAATTTATTAAGAAAGTAAATAAAATAATAGGTAATATGTTCTTTATTAAAATATAAATTTTTTATTATTTTTTTAAGAAAGTAAATAATGGAATATGTAATATGTAATATATTTTTTATTTAAATATATATTATTTTTTATTATTATTATATTAGGAAAGTAAATAAAGTAATATTTAATATGTAATATTTTCTTTATTTTAATATATATTTTTATTATTTTATTAAGAAAGTAAATAATGTAATATTTAATATGTTCTTTATTTAAATATATATATTATTTTTTTATTTTATTAAAAAAGTAAAAAATGTAAAATGTAACATGTTCTTTATTTAAATAGCTATATTTTTTATTATTTTATTAAAAAAGTAAATATACTTATTAAAATGTGAGTTTTAAAAGTCTAAAAAATATGATTAGAAACTGCTATAATTTGGAAATTTAACTTAAAAGTGTAAAATAATGATTGTAGTTTCCAATATAAAATTTTGTTGCATACTTTTGGGCATTACTTTAAGAGATTTGAATCCATTAGTAAAATATTTTAGGGAAATTCAAATATAATTTAAGAAAATAAGTCCAGAGTTATAAAGTTATAAGTTATTATTAAGAAAAAATGATTAGAAACTGCTGATTTGGAAATTTAGCTTAAAATTGTCTTATAAAATATAGAAGCTTTCATTTTGCAATTCTTTTGCATACTTTTGGGCATTGCTTTATAAGATTTTAAGTCCATTTGTAAAATATTTAGGAGAAATGGAATATATTTCAAAATAATAAGTCCAAAGAAGTTTTAAGTTAATATTTACAAAAAAATCATTAGAAACTGCTACGATTTGGAAATTTAGCTTAAAATTGTGCTATAAAATATTGTAGCTTTTAATTTGCAATTCTTTTGCATACTTTTGGGCATTGCTTAAAGAGATTTGAAACCATTAGTCAAATATTTAGGGGAAATTAAATGTATTTTAAGAAAATAAGTTGATAAAATAGGAATAAATTAACATTAAATTTTCTAAAAATATTGTTTATTAAAGTAATATTTAAGAAGTTTCATTTTAAGAATCTCTTTTTTTATTTATAGCTTCATAAAACTCTTTAGTACTTATACTATATATAATTTTCTTTATTTTTTTATAAGCAGCACTGCTACTATATATATACACACGATATGTAGAACGTCTGGCTCTGAAGTGGGCTGTGGCTCTGTAAAATATAAAATAAAAATAATAAAAACAGGGGCAAGCCGGCGGAGTTCGTTTGGCTTTTTGCAGTTGTTGCTATTACTCTCCACGGAGTAATATTCAACGATAACTCGGCGGAGGAACAACAAAGGACACGAGTCCTTTTCTGTGCGTGTGCCTGCTTTTTGTTTATTTCAATAACTTGGCTCGGAAAAAAAACAGAAAATAAAGCAGACTGGCAGAGAGACAGCAGCATCAGCTTAGATATCACTCATACGACGCGTTGTCAGTGCCTCAGGCTGGCACACCGATTAAATTCTTTGCTCTCTTTATTAAAATCAGGAAATTTATACCGATTTACATCGTATATTTTTTTTAGACTTTACTCGACTTTCATTGGGATTTTTTCCAAGCAGAATCCTTGTCCAATCGGTAACTATAGTTAGTCATCCATCGACATCAGACAATGGGAAGGAAGGACCAAGGATGTGAGCTAAACAGACAGACAGAGAGAGAGAGAGATCTCCTTCCCCGTAAATGATTTCTTTTTTTTCATTAAAGTTGGCATAAAAATCACGTTGCTGCGGCAACAAGCAGACAGCTGGAGTTGGGAGTCACTCGTAGAAATCCCAACAGTTTTCATTATCCTTGAAACACCAGTACCACCATCCCTTTCAGCCTGATTTGTGGAGGCAATCGTGCATGAGGAGGACATACTGTACTCTATACATGAGCGTCGTCGTCTGCTTATATCGTTTGTTGATAATCAA
The DNA here is from genome assembly GCA_008042575.1 of Drosophila watanabei. NCBI lineage: Eukaryota > Metazoa > Arthropoda > Insecta > Diptera > Drosophilidae > Drosophila > Drosophila watanabei. The sequence continues at coordinate 43,763 of VNJS01015794.1, forward strand.
AGGCAAATATTTAAACAGCAAAATGTGAAGACCTCTTCCCCATTATCAATGCCTGTCCTGGTTACGTCCTGGATACAACAACATCCTGGGGTCCTGGGGCTTAAATACAGTGAATGAGCTGGAAACTACACTTGGAGATGTTTTATAGCAAATAGAAAAGTTGGATATATTTCGATAAATTCGTAATAAAAATGTAGAATTTAATATTTGCTTACTTTTCTTACAAATTATTGCAAATTAAGTTACAATTATTACTTACAATGGTGCTTAAAGAAGGAGGTACATTTTAGATGCATAATGGTAATTAGCAATCTTCGATATATATCGATTTACAACATAAAGTGAGCTAATATTTACATATGTACATATTTATCTTATAAAGTATTACAATTGAAATCACAAAATCACATGTTGCTTACAGCTAAATTTCAGCCTTTTAGAAATGTTTTATATCAGAAAGATAACTTCGATAAATATCGATATATAAAAAGAATTAATAAAAATGCAATGCCTTAATTACTTACTTAAATAAATAGAATTCTATGAAATTATTACTTACTTTACTTAAAATAAAAAATAATAATAAAAAAAAGTTCGATAAATATCGATATATAATAAATAAAGAAATTCTATGAATTTATAACTTACTTAAAAAATCTATAAATTAATTACTTTAAAAATTCTATGAATTAATTACTTATTTAAAAAGTTCTACTAAATAATTACTTAAGAAATTAGATGAATTATTTACTCACTTAAAAAAATTCGATGAATTAATTACTTTAAAAATTCTACGAATTAATAACTTAAAAAAATCTAAGAATTAATTACTTTCTTTACTTAAAAATCTTGCAATTAAAATTGAAATTATATATGTACTTGTAATGCTTAATTCAAAAAATAAATGTATCGATAAAATCGAAAACATTTTCCATCGAGATTTACATCAAATTGTTTTCTAACAATATAAAATTATTATAATGAAGAAGAGTTTTAGCTTGAATTCGACACATAATAATTCTGAATAATTCCAAAAATTATTATATACACGTACAATATATCGATAACATGTATATTTGTTTTCTATTAATAAGTCAACAGGAAATTAAAGTCGATGGTTTATAATGAAAGAGAATTCTAGTTTATATTCAGAATAATTCTAAATATTATTTTATAACCGTTGAATATATCGATAACATTTTTATCGATAAGTGCTACCTTCTCTAAGTTGAAATTCAAATTCCTGGGGGAACCTTGCACTCACTCTTCGCTCCTAATTTATGAGTTTCAATTAAAAATGTTTTGCTGAAAAACCCTGCGGCCGAGTTGTCTCCGTGGCCAAACATCAATTTCCGTTAGCAGAGATATAGCCTCATTCCCATTCCGATTTCTATTTCTATCCTCCATATCCTTCATTCTTCATCCTCCATCTCCTCCATGTTCCTCCATCTCCTCCATATCCAGCAGATATCCGAGAGTTCGAAGTGGACATGGGGCCGTGTAAGCGGAAATTTATGTTTAACATAATGGCCCGGGAGCGGAATCCCGCCAGCCGGAAAGGAGCACTGCAACGGGGGTTATATGGGGGCAGGACCTCATAATTTGCACACATTAGGATCCTGTTAGTGCCACCGATGTTGCAGTTCCGTAATGTCTAGCTATTTGTCAAGTCCGACATGGAATGGATGTGGATATGGAGTGTGTCCATCGGATATTGTGATTGACATGGGGCACTGTGTGTTATGAAAGCAGACGAAGGGGGGGGAGGCTTCAATGGAGACCATCCATCAGCTGCCAGGACAGGACAGGATCTCAACTCATCTCCAATCGAGGGTAAAACAATTTCCAGGCGACAACTGAATGCTTCTACATTTTTTTCCTTTGTTTTCAAAGTAGAGAAAACTATAACGATTTTATTTAATTCCAAATATTGCGTATACGCCCCGCGAAACCCCTTTGAACAAAAAGCATTGCCTACTTTTTGGGGCCTGCGGCTTACCAGGGAAACCCCACAAACGAGTTCTTTTTTCAATTAAATTCCGAAACGAATTGCAAATTGTAAAGCAAATCAAATTAGCCGCCAAACAAATGCTAATTCTTCTTTTATTTTCCATTGCAGCTACCATTTGGCGAAGCCCAACAAGCGGGACAGCAACCAACTGCAGCAGCAGCAGCAGCAGCTTCAGCGGCAGCCACATCAACAGCCACAGCAGCAGCAGCAGCGCCGCCCCCTGCAGCAGCTGGCACTGCAACAACAGGGATTGCTGCAGCGACTGCAACATTGAGCAGCAGCAACAACAACAACAACAACATCAGCAGCTGCAGCAACACGCACACGCAGCAGCATCATCAGCAGCCGAGCAACAACAACACCTTGCCCGTGGGCGGCGCACAACAGCAGCAGCAGCTGTTACAGCAGCAGCAGCAGCACCTGCAGCAGCAGCAACGTGCAACTCTGCAGCATCCGCCGCTGCCGAATAGCAACATCAAGCAGGCATCGGTGAAGCTAATTGAAGGATACTCGGATCCGAAGGACACGCGCAGCCACAAGAAGGTCTACCACAAGAAGGCCAAGAGACGCAGCCAGCCGGGACACAAGCGGCATCACCAGCAGCAGCAGCAGCAGCAGCAATTGCAACAGTTGCAACACTTGCAACAGCCGCTGCCGCAGCAACAGACCTTGCCCACACCCAGGAGTGCAGCGCCGCAGCAGCAGCAGCAGCAGCAGCAGCAGCAGCAGCAGAGGCACTCCACCTACAACAACAACAACGGCAACTTGCGAAGGGACAAGCGCCACAGCCAATACAATTCAGGTGAGAAGGGATTTCAATTCGGGGTTTCTTTTGAGTTTAAATAATTAAAATAATGTGGAAACTTTTAAAGATCAAATCAAGTTAATTAAATATATATCCTGGCAGCAGGAGGAGGAGATGGTTAGCAATTAGGCTTCAAGCTTCAGGCTCAAACTTTTCCTTTTCAAACCAACCGTGAAATGGAAAATGGCAGACACTCTGATTAGGGCTGCCACAGGAAAAATGCAATGGTCATGGCTCCTTGAACGAGCAGAAGGAACAGTCTTGGAGGTGGCTGTGGCTGTGGCTGCAGAAGGAGCAGGAGCAGGAGATGCAGCTAGAGCTGGAGACGGCGGCCAGCCAAGCGCCAAATAGACTGCGTCAACTCCATTTGCGTTTCAATTGCGGTGCCCCCAGGCGCCGCAGTGTCGTCGACTGCGACTTAATTAGAAACTGTCAGCGCCGTCAGCGTCTCAGTGGCTTAGTAAATGGGAGGAGAGAAAGGAGGAGAGAAAGGAGGAGGAGAAGGAGGAGGAATAGTAGGAGGAAAAGTGAGAGGAAATGTAAGAGGAAACGGATGAAATGTTGAAGGAAAAGTATAAGAAAAAGGATTATATAATATAATATAATATAATAGAAAAAGGAAAAGTAAAATGAATAGTAGGATGAATAGTAGGATGAATAGTAGGATGAATAGTAGGAGGAAAAGTAGGATAAATAGCAGGTTGAATAGATGAAGAAAAAATAAGATGAAAGAAGGACGATAAGTAGGATGAATAGTACGATGAATAGAACGATGAATGGAAGGAAATGTAAAATAAATAGTAGAATGAATAGTAGGATGAATAAAAGAAGGAAAAGTAAAATGAATAGTAAGATGAATAGTAGGATGAATAGTAGGAGGAAAAGTAAGAGGAAACGGATGAAGATTTGGAGGAAAAGTATAAGGAGTAGTAGGATGATTAGAAAAATAAATAGAAGAGTGAATAGTAGAATGAATAGAAGATGGAAAATTAAGATGAACAGAAAATGAATAGTTAGATGAATAGTAGGAGGAATAGAAGAAGAAAAAGTAAAATTAATAGTAGGATGAATAGTAGGAGAACAAGTAGAAGAAAAGTAGGAGAAAAAGTACGATGAATAGTAGGATGAATAGAAGGATGAATGGTAGAATGAATATTAGAATAAAAAGTAGGAGAAAAAGTAGAAGGCAAAGTAGAATGAATAGTAGGATGAATAAGAAAAGAAAAATAAAATGAATAGTAGGATGAATAAGAAAAGAAAAATAAAATGAATAGTAGGATGAACAGTAGGTTGAAAAGTAAGATAAACAGTCTGATAAATAGTAGAAGGAAAAGTAGGATGAATTGTAGGATGAATAGGAGAAGGAAAAGTAAAATGAATAGTAGGAGGAAAAGTAGGATGAATAGCAGGATGAATAAGAGAAATTGTAGAAGAATAAGGAGGAAGTGTAAGCGGAATAGTGAAACTTAAAGGAAAAGGAATAGAAGGATGAATACCTACGATGAATTATGATCAGAAATAGGAAGAAAAAGAGGCGGAAACCAAAAGAAATCCTCGCAAAGCCTAGACAACAATTGATATCTTAGCTCCAGACCTTAATGTTTCCTTTGTTCAATTAAAAACCCAGTAAAAGTAATCAATTTTTAAAATTCTCCATACTCAATTCTCACTCTCTCTTCACAGATTCCTCGGCGCCCAAGTCCTCCGACGACGAGGCGGACATTGACGAGGAGGTCGAGCAGCAGCCGCCACTACCAGTACCGCCAAACACTACTGCCGCAGTCAGCACCTCCTCAACAGCAGCTGCTGCACAGGCTCCTCAGGCTGGACACGGTCTCAACTCTCCAGACTCCATATCCGATGACCTGGTGCGTCCCCTGCCGCCGCAGCTGCAGCGAAGTCCGCGCAAACTGACCGTTGCCACCGCGGAGCACAGCAAGCGCCAGCCGTCGCCCTACTACTACTCCGATCTCTTGAAGAGCCGCGACAAGGACAAGGACAAGGACAGGGAGGAGATCAAGCTCAAGTGCCGCCAGTCGACGGCCAGCGAGCCACCGCAGCACCAGCAGCAGCAGCAGCAGACGGGAGGCTATCGCAAGAGCTCCAGCTTGGATGTGCCCCAAGCCGAGGAGCCAGTACAAGATAGCCAAGGAGGAGAGGAGGAACTCCAACAGCAACCCGATCTTGAGCTCCCTGAGAACGCAGGGGAACACGATCCCGAACCCGATCCCGAGCCCCGTCCCGACTCCCAGTCAACGCCGAAGCGCTACAGCTTCACCGAGGAGGGCGTGCACATCATTCGCTGCGAGACGCCGAGCACGAGCACCTCCGAGGAGTCGGACTGCAGCGAGTGCCTCAAGCGACGGGAGTGGCACGCCCGGGCCTTGGCCCTCGTCCGCAAGACGTGCAACGTCCAGCCGCGTTCCGCCACCGGCAGCGAGCTCCAGCTGCAGCTGCAGCACTGTGACGCCGGCGAGGGCGAGCTGCTCAAGTGCTGCCCACCACCATTAGCTTCGCTACCACTTCCGCTGGGAGCTGAGGCGTCCAGTGTCCAGCCGATGCCACCGCACCGCCTGCTGGGACTGGGACCAGCAGCCGTGTGCGGAGCGTGCATAACATCCGCCTCGGGTTTATCGAAGGCAAACGTTAACGCCAACGCCTCCGCCGGCGGCCGGGGGCCCGAGCCCGGCGATGAGCTGGACGAGGAGTACTTTCGGCCGCGCAGCATCTTCTATGTCCATCCGCATGGCGTCCACGAGTGCGCCGAGTGCGCCCAGCCACCAGCTAATGCTTCCAATTCCGTTTCCGCTCCAGCTACGGCTTCAGCTCCAACGCTGAGCAATCCAACGCAGTCGCTCGATCTCTACGGCGACGACGAGGAGGAGGAGGAGGACGAGGACTCTGACGACGACTCTGACGACGACTCCGAGGACATAATGGGCAGCCGACGACGGCAGATATACGAGACGGCCTTCGACTGCAAGATAGCCAAGTCGGATGACGATCTCGACGAGGTGGACCGCATCACCAATCACTCGGTGCTTCTCCAGCTGAGCAATGGCAATGGCGATGCCTTGGCCAAACCCACCACGAGCACCGCTACAGGAAAGTCCTCCAAGCGGGCCAAGAACAGCAAGAACCAGGCGCTCCAAGAGCAGACGGGCGAGGCCCATGTCCAGGTGCACCAGGTCCAGGCGGAGCTAAGCAAGCTCCAGCTCAGCCAGGTGGATCAGCAGAACCAGAACCAGAACAGAGGCGCTGCAGAGACCGCTGGCACAGCTCCTAGCACGCAGCAGCTTCCCGTGCGCGGCTATACCCCGTCGCCGCCTTCGACGGCACCGCTGCCGATGAAGTTTCCCGGCAAGCACGAGCGCTACCTGAACATGAACAGCATTCGGAGTGCTCCCAATCTACCGGCTGCGAATCCGGCGCATCCACGCCTAAGGGATCTCCGCCTGCCCATCCAGTCCATGCGGCAGCAGCAGCAGCAACTGCTCTGCACCGGCAGCAGCAACGACAACAGTCTCACCGACAGCGCCTACGTGAATCCGCCCTCGACCAATTCCAACTCGAATGCGGCCTCCGTTTCTGCCTCCGTTTCTGCTTCGGCATCTGCTGTGGGAGGGGGAGGTGGAGTTGCAGCGGTAGCTGCCCGCCGGCCGCGCTCCTTTGTCCTGGAATCCGGTCGCGTACTCGAGCTGCGACGCAGTGGCAACGGTGGTGGTGGAAGTCATCATCAATCAGTTGGACAGACATCCGGCCAGCGGCAGCATCATCATCACCATCACCATCATCATGGCTCAGGGGGAGCTGCAGGAGCTGCCAGTAAAAGGAGAAGTCATATCCACGGACAGGGTCAAGCAACGGGACAGCAGCAGCAACACAACTACAGCAGCACCGAGAGCATAGCCACGTCCAGCAGCGGGGGAAGCATGGAGTCGCTGCGCTCGAGCACCAGCGAGGGCAACCGCAGCACCTCCAGCTCCGAGTCGCGGCACTCCAGCTCGCTGAGCTCGCACAGCTCGGAGAGCGGCAGCGGTGGCAGCGGCGGCTCCTCCAGCGTGGCCTATCCTTTGAGGCCGGCTCCGTTGCTCCTCCACTCCAAGCTGCACATCCTCAGCCCCATCTCGGACAAGTCGTCGCAGGAGCCGGCCTCGGCCTCGGCCTCCGAGCAGTCACAGCAGCCGTCCCAGCAGCAGCAGCAGCAGCAGCAGCAGGCGCCCGTGGCAGCGCCAGAGGAGGATCTAATTGGTGTCAAGCAGCAGCGCAGCCGTGGAGCACCTAACAAGGCTCTGCTCCAGCTGGCCGACGAGCTGCTCGGCTCCGACAGCGGCATTTCGCTGCATTCGAGGGAGGAGGGCAAGCCGCAGGCCTTGGCCCTCCAGCGGCTGACGCTGCCCAAACTTCAGCTGATTGGAACCGAAGGTACTGTCTCTGGAGGAGCCACGGGAGCTGGAGCTGGAGCTGGTGGAGCTGCGGCAGTTACAAGCACGGGAACGGTAACAGGAACCGGATCCGGATCCGGAGCTGGAGCCGTCGGCCTTCCCCAGGATCTGCGCGACCTGCCCTTCGACATGCCCAAGCTGCGGCGCCGCAAGACGCTGCAGCAGGAGGCGGCCTGCACCTCGGGCAGTGCCACATCCGTGGATCTCGGCGAGCTACCCTTCGACATGCCCAAGCTGCGGCGAAGGCTCAGGGCTAACCAGGCGGAGATCAACAACCTGCTGATGCACAGCACCGAGTCCAGCGGCATCTCGCAGGCCTCCTCCAGTCACTCGATGCGCGACGACCAGAAGCTGGCCAGCAAGTTGGGTGTGTATCCTCGTCCGATCTCTGATGGATTCCATTGATTGATTTGTTGGTTTCCTTTCCCGCAGACACGGCTCTGTTCCGGCAGAACCTCACCCTCAACCTGAACGAGTCGCGGCAGGCCACCAAGCAGTTCGGCAGCCTGGACTTAAGGGGTCTCAGCAGCACCAAGGAGCTGAACATGAACCTCAGCCAGGGCTATGTGACGGCCGTGGATCTGATCGATGTTACCATACCGCTGGAGCGGCAGGGGTGAGTTTTTTTGGATATAAAGGAAGGGAAAAGAAGGGAATATAATTTCTAAACGAGTTTTAAAATAACAGGGATGGGCACCAGGCTCTCTTCTTGTGTTTGTTTAGAGAAAAGAAGGGGAAATATAAGGATCGTTTCTTCCTTGGCTTAAAAACGAATTATAAAATAAGAGGAATGGGCACTTGGTGGCTTTCCAGGCTCTATTCTTATATTTTCTTACAGAAAAGAAGGAGAAATTTAAAGATTGTTCCTTTTTTGGCTTCTAAATGAGTCAAAGAATAACAGGGATGGGCACTTGGTGGCTCCCCAGGCTCTGTTTTAATTTTTTTTAAAGAAAAGAAGGGAAAATATAAAGATCGTTTTTTTTTTTGACTCGAAAACTAATTATAAAATAACAGGGATGGTCACTTGGTGGCTCCAAAGGCTCTCTTCTTATATTTTCTTACAGAAAAGAAGGAAAAATATAAAGATCGTTCCTTCCTTGACTTCTAAATGAGTTATAAACAGGGATGGGCACTTGGTGGCTCCCCAAGCTCTCTTCTTATATTTTCTTACAGAAAGAAGGAGAAATTTAAAGATTGTTCCTTTTTTGGCTTCTAAAGAAGTTATAAAATAACAGGAATGGGCACTTGGTGGCTCCCAAGGCTCTCTTTTAATGTTTCCTTAGAAAAAAGAAGAAGAAATTTAAAGATCGTTCCCTCCTTGACTTCCAAACTAATTATTAAAGAACAGGAATGGGCACTTGGTGGCTCACCAGGCTTCTTCTTCTTATGTTTTATGAGTTACATCCGTAATAATTCCTTTTTTTATTCTATTTTTTAGCTGGTACCACGGCGCCATAACCCGAATCGAGGCGGAGACAACGCTGCGTCCACTGGCCGAGGGCTCGTTCCTGGTGCGCAACTGCGAGTCCACCAAGCAGGATTACTCCTTATCCCTCAAGTAGGTTTCCGGTTTAATTATTATTAAAAGATTCCCTGCTAATCCGTAATCCTTACAGGGGCGCCAAGGGCTTCATGCACATGCGGATCCAGCGCAACGAGACCGGACAGTACATCCTTGGCCAGTTTAGTCGTCCCTTCGAGACGGTGCCGGAGATGATCCGTCACTTTTGCCTCAACCGGCTGCCAGTGCGCGGTGCCGAGCACATGTGTCTGATCGAGCCGGTAATTGTGCAGCTGCTCTAGGCTCTAGGATCTGGATCTGGCCAGGATGGGGTTGGGATATAGTGATGGAACCAAACAGAATAACATATTAATAGCGTGTAGAGGAACCTAGGAACCTATGTGGAACAGTGTATGCACTAGTTATTATATGCGAGAGATTACATAACATAACATTTACATTTACGTAGTTTGTAAAAGCAAATTGCAAGTTTTTTTCATGTTTTTTTTTTATTATTATTAACAACATTTAGTTTGTAATCAACAAAAAGAGAAAGTACACCCAACACAGGACACACGAACTACATAGTTTAGCGTTTAAAGTACGTAGCACATTCCAGACAATACCAAGAGTAAAAAGCGATATTTATATAGAAGGCATACACATATATACAAGATCTATCTATATATATAGAGAGAGACAGCTACAGACGGAGAGATGGGAGGCATTTTTTAGATGTGTTTTTACACCGAACTCGGAGACAGTAATAGAAGATGCAATTCACACACACACGCGACACACTCATTTAGAAAGTTCTGCAACTATTCGTAGCACACACACACACTAGCCGTCATTCGCTTTACACACTAAGAATGAAAAGTTTTAGCAAGCAACTCTAAAAATTTGTTGATTAATTTTATGTTAACCAAAAAAGAAAAGAAAATACTAAAAAACAAAAAGGTATAAATCCAAAATATGTATATCTATATATATAAAAACGAGAACTAACTTTAGCAAGCGAAGGAGAGAGCGAGATGCCATTTTTTTGTCTTAGCTGTTAGGTCACGAAGGAGAGAAGAAGGAGCTACGCTCAAAGCGCTTTTGGTTAAAGAAGAGAATGGAATGCGAGATGGAAATAGAGAGGGAGTTGAAGAAAGAGATGGAGTTAAGAGATGAACTTAAGAGAGGAGAGAGGATATAGCAACGCATATGAACAGTCGGTTTAAGTGTTAGTTTCTAATTGAATAAATTGAGGAAGAGAGGAGTGACATATGTACATGTATTATGGATGCTAAACTTACTATTTATATTTCTATATATATACATTTATATATATATACACGAGATATTACAAAAAGAAAAGAGCAGTCAATGGTTTTTTGGTTCCAGTTCCGCAATAATAATAATTAACTATTAATTATTATTATAGTTTCGTCCTTGTGTTCCACCATTCGTACCGCCGAGCAGAATCAACCTTTTCTTTCCTTCCTTCCGCATATATACATACATATATATATATGTATATCTGTGTGTGTGCCAAAGTATTATCCTAGTCATTATGTATGTATATCATCAGAATATCTTGTCTTTTGTTGATTGTTGCCTAATTTCTAATTCCAATCGCAATCGCAGTGCAATATTTATACATATTATTATTAAATTATAAGTTTATACCTAAGTTCCAGTCCTGATTTGTTCAGCAAAGCGAGTGCAGACTTTTTGTAAATATATAAAAACGCAAGATATATAGATTTCCACACACACACACACACGCAACTTTCTAAGCTAAGATTTCAACTTTACATAGGAGACAGAGACAACCACATGCATACATATACGACCTACACATACATGAATAGTAATATGTATTTCGAGGCTTCCGTAGCAGTAAAGAACCAACAAAACAAACAGAAAAGAACTCCACGATCGCTTTCGTTACTCCCCCCTTTGTTTCTCTCATTTATTATTCCATTTTTGTGTGTGTATAAAATGTACTTGGGTCTGTGGGCTTAACTCTAACCGAAAAAACCTTGTATACTCTCTCTCTCTCTACGGCACCCTAATATCTGATTAATTCAATTAGTACAGAACGAATACGTAATTTAACACGAAAGCAGCAAGCAGAGCAACAAAAAGGAAAAATAAAACAAAAACAAAACAGAAACCGTAAGAACATCAACAACAACAAACAAAACAAAACAAACGAAAATGTATTTAATAAAATAAATATAAAAAATTACAAAAAAATAAGAGCACTCGAGTACTTTTTATTTTCAGCTTTTGCAATGGCAGCGCGAACAACTGTTACCTTCCATTGATGTGTGCTCATCTCTGAGCAACAGATAATTAAAAGGAAATGTGCTCAACATTTAGCTCTCTTTTCATACCAGGAGAACAGCAACGGCAGCAGAGAGCAGCTCATTGCAGTGCGATTAGCTCTTTGCTGCGCTCTCAGCTCAAATTAACGGACACCTTTCCAGATGGCTCTCGCTCTCTGCTTTCCAGGACAATGACTTGACGATGATTTGCTCAGCCGCTCATTTGCTTGCTGATTTTTATGATCGCCTGGTATACAAATATCAGTTTTGGCAAAATTTTAAGACGAATTCATTACATTGAGTCATAGATATTGTTGTATTTGTTGTTTACTTTATCTTGGTTAATTAAAAGGAGGTATGCCCAACATCTAGCTCTCTTTTCAGCAGCTCAGTGCAGTGCAGTGCGATCAGCTCTTTGCTGCGCTCTCAGCTCAAATTAACGGACACCTTTCCAGAAGGCTCTCGCTCTCCGCTTTTCAGGACAGTGACTTGACGATGATTTGCTTAGCCGCTCATTTGCTTGCTGATTTTTATGATCGCCTGGTATACAAATATCAGTTTTGGCAAAATTTTAAGACGAATTCATTACATTGAGTCATAGATATTGTTGTATTTGTTGTTTACTTTATCTTGGTTAATTAAAAGGAGGTATGCCCAACATCTA
>VNJS01015800.1:0-15610 GCA_008042575.1 Drosophila watanabei
CTATTAAAAGCAAGCAAGCAAGCAAAAAGCTATTTAATATTTTAATCTAAATAATAGAATTTGAAGTCTCAACTGTAAACAGTTGATATTTCGATGAAAACAGAAAAGTAGACGAACTATTTGTGGCTTTTTTTATACAACTAATTTACAATTCAAATTGTTACGCATCTTATTTCTATATTGTATCTTCCTTTGTTATTTTTATACCTACAAAGCAAACGTTGTTCCACGATTTTGTATTTCAACTTAATGTTTTCATATCTTGCAGTTCATTTTATAGACTTCCCCCTGTCTAAACCAGACAGGATGATATTGATTCAGTCCGAATTCAGTCCGAATTCCCATCCCCTTGGCCTAATTAAGTGGCAGGCAAAGATATCCCAAAAATGATTTACTATTTCGAGTGCGAAAGTGCATAAAAGCAGGCCTGAGACACGAGTAAACACAACGAAAGAGAAGCCCTAATGACCATTTTACGTACAAACACATATTCCCCCATGAACACACAAGCAGAAGAGATACACGTGCGACTTTGGACTGTGGAAGGAGCTCATCAATCATTTGCCGCTGTGTGAAACTTTTAGCGAAAACGTTTAAACGTGACTTCCGACTTTGGGGAGACTCTCGGTCCGAGACACAAGACTGAGCATTAATCGTGGTGTGCTGATGTGGCGGCTGCCCCTAAGTGAAATATTTATTACAGCCATGTATTTCTATCTATGCGAAGCGCAAGGTGCCAACTCTTTTGGGACCATTTCCATTCCGGGAACGATGGCATGTTGCTGCTGCTGAATCCGGCATAAATCAATTATTTTTGGGATTCCGTTTAACGGTCATTCCCGCCGGCCTCTGCATTCACAAAATGCGATTACACCACGAAATCTGTTGCATTCACATGGCCTGCACTCGTAAATTGCACGGGGAACCCTTTTCAGCGTTTCGCCAATTCGAATTTGACCTTTTTGGCTGAACTTTATGCCTGCTTATGGCTGCAGACTGCGGGGAAACACGTTCGCCGACGAGCGTTTAAAGTAAGCGTAATTGTGCATAATGGGAGCATGTGATGGAATCGAAGTTAAAGTTCAATTTGGGGTCTTATTATGCACGAAATGTTAAGTAAAACACTAAAAAAAATATGATTTTTGTTATATTTAACATTAAACATAAGAATAAACACAGTTAATACGTTTTTATTTTAAAAAAATGGAATTTTCAAACATCATTACACAAGACAAATGCGCCATCTATGGGCAGCAGTGCTGCCCAATCTTAGAACCACAATGATGCCCATGAAAGTTATATTTGAAATGAAAGGTTCCTTCAAGAGTATATTTTGCATAAAACATATTTCAATGAATGCTAAATTCTACAATTAATATCATTTATAACAATTCAAGAGATTCCTCATTCCCAATTATAGAAAATTTAAAGTTTTTCTCAGCAAACCTTTTAAAAAATACAAATTTCCTCATCACCAAGCATCTTATTTTATTGATTGACTTTACATGCTGCCTGGTGGCGTCTTTTATCGCGCCGCTGACACTCGGCGCTGCAGTAGGACGCAGCGAAGCAGCAGTCGAACGCGGCCTCGTCCAGGCAGTGGTGGCACCAACGCTTGAGCTTCGCTGCATTCAGCTTCTGCTGCATGGCGGCCAGTTCGCTTTGGTACTTCTGCAGATCGTCGTGCGCCTTCAGAATTTGCTCGGTTAGATTCTGATAGATGTCATTCTCCGGTTGGCTAACTGTGTTTCCGCTCGTTTCCCGTAGCACTACGCTGCGTCGCGGCATCACGCGAGTTGGCACCGGAGATTGGCAACAGGAGGTATTCAGCAGCTTGCGCTTCTTTGCAGCTGCCGGCGTAGCGGGTCTACCTCGCTTCCCGGGAGTATGGGACACGCCCGATTTGGTGCAGCGCGACAGAGCCAGCTGTATGAGCTCCTCGGCTTCGGTGGGATCAGCATAGAAGCCAAAGAGCGTGGCGGAATACCCGGATAGCATCATGTGGCACTGCAGCTCCAACAGGGCGTCGTTAAAGCCGTGCGTGTTTTTCGATTTGAAATGTAAATCGGTATCCACATCGATGGGAATTATGTCCCGTTCGGCGAGTAGAGCACGGGAATGGTCGCCACCAAAAAACCGGACATCATACTTGTTTGGATTGCCGCTATAGACGCTAATGACCTGCGAGAAAGTAATAGTAATTAGTAACTTTTAAAAGTAAGCCTTGAAATTGTCTTTTGTTATTTTAAAAGGTATTTTTAATATCTGATTTAATAGAAGAAACATAATTTTACCTTTGCTGGCCAGTGCGGATATCCTGCCGTCTTGGCAAGCACCAACTCATGCCGCTGTGTGCAGGGCTTGGCGAACCACATCTTGGAAAGGTTCGCTTCGTTGGAATACCGAAAGCAATCGACGCATTTCCGAATTTCCTGGATGTAGTGAGACACATCCCGGATCAGCCTCTTGGTGGGCTCGTACTCCTCGGCCTGGTGGCCAAAGAACACGGCCATGTTGTGCTGAAAGTCAAGCAGATCGGCGTGGAACTCCATTAAGTACGTGTACTTCTCGGCCTCAATGTTCCGCTTGATGTCCGCCAGTCCCAGGATATCGGTTTTGAAGAGGATGCGCTTGACCAGTGCAATATCACGATTCTTCCAGTGCTCGGCCATGTACGTGGCCACGTCTGTGCTCATCCAGCTGTGACTATCGCCCCAGACTTTGCTCAGGAGGCAGGCCAACTCCTTCTTGTCCAGCTGCGGTGGATTCCGAATGGTGGCTAGCTTGAGCAGCCGACAGCGCGTGCAGAGCTCTAGTTCACTGCTCGCATCGGTCTCTGAACTGAGACCCTCTTCGTTCTTCACAGTTGCCTGCGAACGCTGACGGACGCCCTTTCTTTCGCTGACGTAGAAGACATCGTCGTCCCACTCGTAGCTTTCGTGCTTGACGAAATTCGACGTGGGTAGTGCCTCTTGTGCCTCTTGTTCAATGTTGCTGTTGTGATCAAGAAGGGGCTGAGGAGGGGGCGTCGGGGCCACCACCTCTGCGCTCCGATTCTTGTCCACGTCTGGCACGCTTTGCGGGAACTGATACGGTTGATCCTTGTCCGAGGGAACCATGTAGGTAGGCTTCTCGGGGTCCTTGCGTTGGCACTCGTCGTGGAAGCAGCGCTCACAGGACTTGCACGTCCGAAGGTCTCCTGAGGGCAGATGACACTCGTAGCAGAACGGATCACTTGAGAGCTTGGGCAGGGAGCTCAGCTTCTGGCAGAACTTGAGGGTGGGACGCCTGACTTTGGCGTCTTTGTTGGTCACCAGAATGCCGCGTTCTGTCGCTATTTTCACCGACTGTCTAGCCACTTCTGAAAAAGAAGACACAAGTCATGTTTTTAAGATTTGAATTTGGGTTTCATTTCACCACTCACCCTTGCTCATGGACGGCAGCAGGCAATTCTCGAGACTGGCCACCGGCTGGGCCGTGCCCTTCTGCAGCTTATGCATCCATAAACGAATGGCACACGGACGGAAATCGCTAGCCATTGCATTTGCGTTTAAAAATGCGAATTAAAGCCAATCCTTGTCAAGAATGCAGTTGAGTGTGACCGAAGCTGAAAAATATACCGAAATTGCAAGTCGACAAGCCAACGAATTTCGGTATTTGAAAAATTTGGCTCATGATATATATGATATGATATTCCAAATGGTTTTACAACGAAACTTCTACCTGCAAATAATTATCATAATTAATATTTATTTAGTTAAGAGAAAAAGCAGTGCAAAACAGTGAAAACGAAAATAAATTACAGTATTCCTGGAAAAAACGATTTTTGGTAGTTAACCTGTTGATCGATGATCAGCTGTTTGACAGCTGCTTATAAAAAATCCTACATTATGAAATTTCTGCTGGCAACATTTTGACTGGCACTCCTCTATGTTTAATTTTCAACAATTAAGATATATAAAGGAAAACAAATTTCAAGAACCTATACATTTAATTATTTTTATTAAATGATATGTTGGTATTTTAAGAACTCAAAAATGTTATCCCTTTTCAAGCCACATGACGTTTTTAACGCATTGAACCACGGCCACACTCTTCAGCTGGGAGCTACTCGGTTCGTAAAAAACCAGAATAACGAAACAAATACGATGGCCGGACGCGAAGCCGTGAAGCGAGCCGTGCAGCAGGTGCGACCCATCCTGTCCGTGGACCGGGAGGAGGCGCGAAAGCGCGCTCTGAACCTGTACAAGGCCTGGTACCGCCAGATCCCCTACATTGGTAAGTGCTCCCGGTTATGTCATCGAACTGCGACGCATCCCGACGACAAATAAACAATTCCTTTATCTTGCAGTCATGGACTACGACATTCCCATGACCGTGGAGCAGTGCCGGGACAAGCTGCGCGAGGAGTTCGTGAAGCATCGCAACGTGACGGACATCCGGGTGATCGACATGCTGGTCATCAAGGTGAGTGCCAGCGAACCGACGAAGGAGGAAGCTTCTAACTTATTATCTCTTCCATATTCAGGGTCAAATGGAGCTGAAGGAATCGGTGGAAATCTGGAAGCAGAAGGGCCACATCATGCGCTACTGGAAGGAGTCGCAGGAACCCAAACCCACAGACTTTCTCTCCAAGTTCATCCAGGGCGTTAACTAGTTATTGAAATTTGAATAGTTTAAAATACAAAATCCTCCCTCAGAGTGTAAATGAAACGATGAGCATTGGGCGCGCTTCAGAAACGCTTGTTTGTTTCTTGTTTATTGAGATTGTGACTTCAAAAAATATCAAGGATTCACTGTGTGGTCTAATCGAACTGAAAAAGTGTGTTGTGTGTAAAATGTGTTGAGTTGCTTGTGCTTGTAAAGTGGATGCAGTCTTCTATTCTTCGTGTTTGTAAATTCTATGGATCGGTCGCTCAGTTCAGGGTATCAAGTCTAGCAAGTGGTCCAGGGTGCTGGAGTTGGCGAACAGATCCGTGGTTATGTCGTCGTAGTCCACACCCAGGCTCTTCAGTTCCGTGAAGCAGTCCTCCGTGAAGCCGGGTATCTCCAGCGAGTTATTTGACTTGTTGAAAGCATCGTGTCGATTGGTGTAGCCCTTCTTCTCGCGGAACATCTCCGCCAGCTGCTCGTCGCTCAGCTCGATGCCATGCAGCTTCTTGGAATGTTGACGGAATCTGCAAGTGCGAGAGTGATGAACTTCTGCCTTGTTCACAGATCAAGATACGTACTTGCTGCGATCGGCAAACTCGCCGGTGCAGTGCTGACACTTGTAGGGATACTCCATGTGCTCGTACTGGTGCTGGCGCCATCGCGCCCTCGTCGACGCCTCAAAGTTGCACACCTCGCAGCGCCAGACCTTCTGCTTCTGGTGACTCCGCTGCTCGTGCTCGCGCATCAGGGCAAAGTTCTGGAACTGGCTGCCACAGGTGAGGCAGCTCACCTGCTCCTCGTTCACATGGGCTCGCTCGTAGTGCACCCGCAGCTCCGCCGAGTTGACGTAGTTCAGGGTGCACTTGTCGCACTGAAAGTGCCGCTCCGAGTGCCGCTTGCGGTGCACGGCCAGGGTGTCGGCGCTCTTGAAGCTCCTGTGACAGATCTCGCACTCGTGCAACGTCTCGACGGCATGCAGCTGCTGCAGATGCAGCTCGTACTTGCGCATGCTGCTGAACTCCTGGTCGCAGAAGGTGCAGTGCACGGGATCCTTGACCTGGCAGAACCGCTGGTGGCTGTGCAGTCCGGCCTTCTGATTGAACACCTTGTCGCAGACCTTGCAGACATACGATTCCGGTGGTGTTGTCGCCACCGGGGCCGGCGTATGCACCCGAGTGTAATGCTTCCTTGCCGAGCCCTGATCCTTGAAGATACGAGCACAGGCCGGACAGTTGGCCTGCACGTAGCAGTACATTTCTGTGGGCAGAAAACAACTAAGTAAGCTTGAGACTTTCTAGGACTCTTGTCTAGGCCTACCGAAGTCACCATCTATTTTATGGTGATCGATGAGGTGCTTCTGCATTTCAGTTCTGTCTTTCGTCTCGTAACTATTGCAGGGTCGACACTTGAAGCTTTGATCTGCAAACAAAGGAAATTTTGTGATATTTCCTAAGATAAAAGTGATGATTGTTGAACCTACTTTTGTTCAAGCCAATTATGTCGTCCTCAGCCATGTATGTCTTGTGAATACTCTTGTAGTGACCTCTCAGCTGCTTGGCATCTGTGTGCGTAAACTGGCAAATGTTGCACTTGAGGATGGGTATGTTGGCAATGGTGCCGTTGGGCAAGATTCGAGTTGTCGTCGGTGGTGAATCCTCACTCTCCCGGGCTAGAAACAACATAGATCGGTTAAGGTCAATTGTAAGCAAAAGTTGGGGTTTCTTTACATTTAAGTGGCTGCTCCTTGGCTGGCTTCGGGCCCTCATCGTTTAGGGTCATGTAGAGGGCGCGTTGTATAAGATCGCACTCCTCGTCGGGCAAAGTGTCGCCGTTTTTGTTATTAAACTTGTAATTGTTATTGTTCTCGCCGTTCTTGCTGCCTGTTGTTTTGTTCGTAACAGCAGCTCCTCCCGGCGTAATACTGCTCTCAAAGAAGGTTTCGCTGTTCTTGGCATCCGACCCGTCGTTATCGCCCTCTTCCTCCAAATCGTTGGTGTCGTACTTCACGTCAAACAAGATGACTGTAAAAAGATATGCGAATAAATTAAGGCATACTTTGGAAGGACATTAGCCTACCGTCATCTTCCTTGGGTGCCTTTTTGCTAGCCGCCACATCCGCATCGAGGCGCGGCATCTTGGCCCCGCGCATGTAGAGGACGTTCTCCTCGATGGGTCCCGGCAACCCCTCGTAGCTCACGACGAACTGCTCGAATTCCTGGCTAAACTGGTTCCAGTGAAGCGTCTCGCTGCTGGCCTTCCTCTTTAGCTCCCCCGTGGGACTCGGCAGCTTCACGCTTTTGGACTCCGCGTACAGCTTGAGATTCGATTCCAGGGCCAGCTCCACGAAGTGCATGGCCACCTCCAGGGCGCGACAGCAGCGCACGCAGATCTGCATGGGCCAGAGGTAGCCGCCGGGACTGTTTACCCGCAAGTCCAGGTTGGTGCACTGCTTCAGGCTCTGGGCGTAGGTGCGCGACTTTTGCAGGTTCGGCATCGGGGAGTTTAGCTGAATTGTTTTTCTGTCCACCGACAGGCAGGCTCGGCACTTAGCCGCGTTTACCTTGTTCATGGCCACTAGCGCGGAATCCGCAACAACAGCTGTTGTGGCCTCCATGAGCGCTAGTGTCGGTTGCTCCTCTTCGCCGGATTGTCTTCTCAGTCCGTTGTAGTTGTTGCGTTTTATAAATATTTATATATTCTTCAAACAATGTGTGTATTTTTTATACCGCTCTTTTCTTTTGTGGCTGAAATTGTAGGACCTTACGCGCATTTGCGAAAAGTTCTCGGGGGCCGGCTGACTAGCGGTACTCCTTACCACGGTCACACTGTACATTAGGGTGAGCTTTGGTTGCTAAATTTATAATGGGGAGTTATGTGTTTATAATATAAACATAAACTTTGTATTTGTTTGCTTTTATTTTTGGTAATAAATTAAATGCATATATAATTGTGTAATTGTGTAGATTTCTATATATGCAGAGCATGGTATTAAATTAAATAAGGTCCACCCTGCTGAGTATCTATCGAATCTTAAATATATCGAACATCCACGGACGGACGCTCCCTTGAGCGGACAAGGTTTTTTTCTCGTTTCTTTGGACAAATGATAGTTTTTCCGCTGACCTGAGACCACTGCTTGCTAGCTGTAATGCCACCCGAAACACCTGAAAAGCGCAGATGCCCCAGAAAATTACTCACACTAGAGGAGAAGCTGGCCGTGATCCGGACGCAGGAAGATGAGAAACTAACAGTGCGCGAACTGGCCAACAGGTAACTTCGTCGTCTTTGGTGGTTGAATAGATGCGTTAATTTTGAATTCCTTCAGATTTAACATAGGCAAAACGCAAGCCCACGAGATCTTGAGGAATAAAGATGCCATTAACAATGGTTTGTTATCCGGACACCTGAATATGAGCCAAGTGAGGCGGAATCCCCTGAGCCAACATGGCGCCCACATCGACGAGTTGGTCTTCGACTGGTTTTCCTTGATCAGGAAAGACAACGTCCCCGTTTCCGGGCAGTTTGTGAGGGAAAAGGCGCGGGAGATAGCGGTGCAGATGGGCTACGACGGATTCTCGGCATCCCCTGGCTGGCTGCAAAAGTGGCGAAAGAGGCACAATGTTGAGTACAACGACACTGGGGACAGTCTGGATGTGCGGGAGTTTGAGGACATCATTGTAAAGAGCGAGCCCATCTCGAACAGGGACGACGACGACCTCTCGTCCGTGGACCTGGTGAAGCCAATTTACAGCATTGAGGAGGCGATGATGCAGCTGGCTCGCCTGAAGGAGTTCGTCAAGGACGACTTTATATCGTACCAGCAGCTGGTCAGCTTGGAGAATCAGTGGAGCTGGAAGTGGAATAACTTTAAGAAGGGGGTTCCCTAACCTCAGTAGCTAGGTTTGTGCTTTCGAATATTTATTTATGTATTCTGTCAAAAATAGTTCAATCTATAGTTAAAAAAAAAAGCTAAGGAATTAAGTGTTTCGGTAACATAGCGTATATATATATCTGTGTATTTAAATATAAATAATTAATCAATAGAAAAATCATTTAAAACAGGCGGACTTAATTATGCTATTAAGGATGTTTATTACAAAATACTTGATCCGCAGAGCAGTTCCTTTAAAATGGTTTCAATTTCAGAGTGCGGATAGTGCTGAACAACATAATTATGTTCAGATTAACTTAATCAATAACTGCTATATAGAAGTGTGCTATATAGATTGTTGTCTGTATTTCGGGCTAACATAATGTGAGACTTTATGGTTAATAAGTTTGCTTAATGTAAAACCTAACAGGTAAACTCCAAGACATTATATGCTTTTAAATGAGGGATGAGGGACAGTACTTAGAGTATATCATACTTTGTACAGTGTGCGATTACTTAGCTAGGAAGAATTCTGGACTATTTGGAAAGTTCTGCTGCAGCTGCCGGTGTCTCATCAGAGTGCGGTGTCTCTTCCTTGACCTCCGTTTCATCCGCGTCCAAGTTTTTGCGGCGCCCCTTACGGGTCATCATCTTCAGAATGTTGGGGCTTTGCGGCGGACTCGGATCTTCTTTAGTGTCGCCCAAGAGACTGGCCTTCTCTTCTTCGGTTAGGCGTTTCTTGTGAATTTTCAGTAGATGAGTCAAAAGTCTAGATATGGGAAGGATAATTTCAATTCCAAAAGTTAATCTTAATCATAAAAGTTTATTCAAATTTAAATCTTACCTTCCGGGCCGCAAGTATGGGTGGTCGCACTCGGGACACCTGATTACAATGCCCTTGTGCAGTGTCATGTGCGACTTTAGGAGCGCCATGGTCATCAGCTCCTTATTGCAAACCTCGCAGATGTGGCGAGTTTTCGAATGGGAGGCGTTCTGATGCCGCATCATGTGATGCTTGAAGGCGAACATCATCCCGCAGCCCTCCCACGTACACTTGATCGTCTTCTCGCGGCAATGCTTGACCTTCATGTGCCTCTCCAGCTCCCCGGTGGTCGCGTAGCTCTTCGGGCAGAGCTTGCACTGCGACTTCCGGTTGACGTGGCGCTTCATGTGGAACTTGAGCAGCGTCAGCGTGCGGTAGCTGGTGCTGCAGATGGAGCACTTGTGCTGGTAGCCCCATCGCGAGGGCTCCGTATTCGAGTGCATCTCCATCTCGTGCTTGACCAGCTTTCCCAGCTCGTCGAAGGACTTGTTGCACAGCTTGCAAACGTAGATCGAACTGTGGGCCAGCCGCCTGTTGGAGCGCAGACCCTTCGTCGAGAATGGCCCCATGGCGGCGGTGGTCAGTAGCTTGTCACTGCCATTGAGCAGTCCGTTGCCGGGCGATCCGAGTTGCGGATTGGAGGTGGGTGTGGAGACCTGGGATCGCTGCGCATCGCTGCCCATTAGGTCATTATAGTCGAAATCAAACGGCGTGGGAGTCGGATACAGATTGGATGCGGAGGGCGCCAAGGCTGTTGTGGCGCTGGGCGATACGGATGCTGAGGATATTGCCGCTGCTATGGCAGCTGTCGTCGCCGCAGTGGCTGCGTCCAATGTCACCGGATCGACATCCTCCTCGGGCATGGCGCGCTCTCTTCTCACTGGCGCCGCTGCTCCATGCTCATCCTGGCTTCTTCCCAGCTCTGCTAAGATCATTGTTGGTCATCAAACAAAGGTTTATCAATAAAAGAGGCATTCGTAGGCAGTTGGTGTCGGGCATAGTTGGAATGGGAATTTGAGTTCATTCTTGCAAGGCTAAGGAGGCTCTTACCATTGCCTGCAGCAGCCGTCGTTGGTTCTTTATCTCCTGCTATAGTGGCCGTCGTTGTTGTGATGGTTGTGGTGGCCGCCGACGAGTGCGGAGCTTGCATCTCAATAATAGTATCTACCAAATGGCTGCGCTGCAGGTGGCGGGTAAGCGTCCCCTTGGCGGCAAACGATCGAATACAGCGAGGACACTCGAACGGCAATTCTGTGAATAGATCATGAAATATGGGATAAGTGGGTTTGGGATTTAAAAGATAAATCTAATCTAATATGTTTCGATACTTACTGCGTATAATGAAGACCTCGTTGGCATGAATGGACACTGTAATCAAGAGCAGAGCCACAAATAAATACATAATAAATAATAAAAGTAATAGAATATAAACCAATTTTAAATATATAGTTCTTCTGACTTACATCCATCATTAATTCCGTGATGGGCATTCAAATGCTTTCGCATCTCTCCATCCGCCTCGCACTCAAATGGACACTTGGCACACATGACCATGGGACCTTTATTTAAAAGGAAATTGTATAAATTAGTGGTTCTTCATATACAAAATACTAAGCTTACTTTTGATTGGATCCAAATAGAGCTTCTCAATGTTGCTACGTGTCACCAGGACCTTATCGCCCTTGGCCTGGACCATGTCCCTGGTGGGCATTCGCTTGTGCACGGTCTTGTAATGCCTGATCAGCAGGCGCTTCATGTTGTAGAGGTTGGTGCAGAGCTCGCAGCGGTAGGGTGCCAGGCCTGAAGGAAAGAGTTAGTTGAGAAGCCTGAAATTTTCCCGATATCAGGTTACTATAACTCACCCCGATGGACAAACATATGGTTCTCGAACTTGTATTGGCTGGTGAACTTCTTGTTGCAGTAAATGCAGTACGGCTTCTGCAGATGCTTCGATTGCTCATCGTCAAAGTCGTCGACGTCATCGTCGTCGCTGGTTAGCAGCAGATTCTGATCTGTGGCAGCATCGTTGTTGTCATTCTCATCATCATTGTCCGCCTCGTCCTCTTCCTCCTCCTCCTCGCCCTCGTCCTCGCCGACCGCCTCTTCCTCCTCCTCGAATTCCTCGAACAGATTCTCGGCATCAAAGTCCAGGCTGATATTGTTATTATCGATCACAATATCGTCGCCATCCACCACGGGCATATCGTCCGCTGGTATCGTACATATGGCAGCCACGTCGGTGTTATCAATGAAATCCTGCATGTCGCCAAACATCGAGATATTGGAAGTGTTGGCCGACGGCATTGGCTCAACGGGAACGGGCTCGTTCACCTGCTCATTGCTTGGTGGGATTTTTGGAAAGATTTCGAATGTATTGCTGTTATTCTCGTTGCTGGGCTCCATCACAGCTGGTGGAAGCACTGCTATAGGCTGCACAGGCACCGACATGGTCTGCACCGGCACTGTCATGGCCTGCACTTGCATTGGCATGCTCTGCACCGACACTGGCACGGCACTGGATGCGGTGGACGCATAGAAGAGCGGCGTGGTATCCACCACCACGTTTATGTTGCTGCTCGTGTGCGTGATGAGCGTGGTTGGTGCGGTGGCCACCACCTGTTGTTGCTGCATTTGCTGAACTTGCTGCTGCAATTGGGCTTGCTGCTGCATGTGCACTTGAACCTCCACTGGCACCTGAGCATCCGCAACTAGTGGCGGATCTGCAATAAAAAAACATAAAAGGTGTTAAAGAAACCGATATAATAAACATAAAATGAGGGAATTTAACTGAAATAAGGGATTGTTAATAAACTGAAAATAATAATAAGCGAGGGTGTCTTTAACCTGATTACGTGTCCTTACCAAAAGCCTTCAATTGCAGCAGAAAGTCCCCATAAACCTACCATCTCATGAATGCCAAAAAAGAGTTAAGCTCCAACTTAAATGAGTATTGTTTTGCTTTTTCCTCTATTTTTAAATATTTACAATTATTTATCTTTAATTTGTGTTGTGAACGTTTTGTGTGGGATTGGATTGCTAGAAAATTAGCGCAAAATTAAACAAAAAATTAAATTGGTTAAAAAAAGTAGAACAAAGATAATCAATCAAATTTATAAAATAATTTAAATAAACCCAAAGATTTAAGCAAGGTTTCAAGATTATAAAGAAATCACTTTCAAAATCAAAGGTATAAATAAATTTCTCATTTTGCGACTCATTTCACAACCCTTCGAAATACAGGAGATCTCATATTTAAATCCCCAGCTTTCTGTTCCATTTTCATGACTTACATTTAATGGCCACCGGCAGTTCGGCGGGTTCTGGCTGCCTGCCCGACGACGTCTTGTCCGCTTTGTTGGCCCCATCGCCAGCATTGTTCGTCCAACTGGGACGCAGCTGCACTTCCGTGGGCTGGATCTCGTGCTGCTCCGTGTAGTGGACCCTCAACTGGCTGCAGGAGCGCGTCTCAAAGAGGCACATGTCACACGAATAGACGCCCGTTTCCTCCGGCCCCGGCGCTGGGTCCTGGCCGGTCGCACCGTTCTCATCCACCCGATGGTGCGTGGTCTTGTAGTGCTCGATGAGATCGACGCTGCGCAGCGAGTAAAAGTCGCACTGGTCGCAGAAGAACTTGG
The DNA here is from genome assembly GCA_008042575.1 of Drosophila watanabei. Taxonomy (NCBI): domain Eukaryota; kingdom Metazoa; phylum Arthropoda; class Insecta; order Diptera; family Drosophilidae; genus Drosophila; species Drosophila watanabei. Next base: position 12,983 of record VNJS01015800.1, read on the forward strand.
GCAAATCTGTTTAAAGAAAAGAGAAAAGTCTGCGGTTATTGTGTTCTCTCATTTGCATGACGATTCAACTAACTGCTGTGGGTCAACTGGTGAGATTTCAGGCGCGGCACCGAGGAGAACGTCCGAGGACATATGCTGCACTTGTGCTTGAAACTTGGTGATGCGCCAATGGTTGCCTTTGGCTTGGGTGGATTGGGAAGAGCAGTGGAGATTGTGGGTTTGCGTATCGTCATCAGATCCTCGACGATTAGCTCGTTGATGTCCATCGCCTCGTTGTCGTCGGGGCCGGCAAGGAGATTTTGCAAGCTGATGTTGATGTGCGGAGGATTGGGAGCAGGAGGAGGAGGTGGCTGTAGCTGCGGCTTGCTGTCGTCAATGTACTCAATGACCACGCCTGCAAGGTAAGCTAATGAGTAAAATATCCACAGATATTATCAAAATACTGGAAAACCTACCGCCTCCATTGACCTGCTGCAGGGATCCATCCGGCAATACCAGATACTCCGTTCCGATGCTCACGTTGTGCGCCGTGTCCATTGGCGGCAATGTGGATGTGAGGCTGTCCACGCCGGTCGCCGCGTCGCCCATGCTGGCCGCCAAATGCTGCTCGAGGTCGCGCAGCTGCTCCGAATCAATCGTGGGCTGCACGTAGTCCTCCGGCGTGAGCACCGTGGGTATTAGCAGCTCCATGTCTTCCAGCGTGCACACTGCCTTGACCTCCTCCTCTTTAAGGGGACTTTTCGGCAGTGGGCTGGCCTTGACGTGCTCCTCCGCCTGACTGGGCGTCATGGCGTGATCGCAGCGATAGTGATCCAGCAGCTGGCGCTGTTTCAGCGTCGTAAAGTTGCACATCTTGCACTGGTAAGAGATTCCATCTAAAAAATAAAGAAAAATAAAGGAAAATCCAGCATTAAACCCATCACATGTTAAGGTGCCGCCCACGACTGTACCTGTGTGCTGCCGGAGATGCTGCTTGAGCTCCATGCGACTGTAGAAAATATCTCCGCACACCTGGCACTCCTGCCGCATGCTTTTCGGGGGCCTCGTCCTGTCCCCGGAAGTCGTCGCCGTCTAAAAAGTAAACAAAGAGAAAGCCGCTGCAGACACAATGCGTCACACGACCCCGTCGCCTCCTGCCCGACACTTACCTCCCTGGGCGACGGCGATGGCTGCCAGCGCTGGCCCAGGGCCCCATTCAAGCGCTTGCCCTCCGCGATCCCGGACTTGCCAGGACACAGCTTGCGGCAAAGGATCTCGTGAGCGCGCACGGCATTCTGCAGGAAGTAGTACGACACTTGCAGGCTCTTGCTGCACTCGATGCAAATGTACTGCGGCAGCTCCGGCGCGTTCTCCGCGCGCACGCAGTAGAGCAGGCAGCGGAGGAGCGACACTTTATCCTCCTCGCTGGCTGGGTCCAGGCTACGCGCCACCGACACCGATTCCAGCTTAATGAACTCGGCGTCCGCCGTCAGGCAGCAGCGACACGCAAACTTGTAGTTCGACTCCGCGACGCCCGGATGGGCGTCCGGGTTACTCCGTTTATTCAATGCCATCTTTCACAAGCTTGCGCCACTCATTGGGTGGCGCCTGTTTCGACGCAAGCGTTGCAAATGCCGTCTGCCAATTTTGCACATAAAATTGGTAAAAAATTCAATTGTTTTTCTCGTGAGTCGCGTCGCGTCGAAATAGATAGGAATTAGTGTGACCGTGGGAGGTGGAATAAAGAATACCACCAAATTGGTGGCAGTTGGCTGGGCTTGCGTTTAGGGTTGCCAACGCGGTAAACTGATAACTGCGATATCTTTTAAATTAAATTTATTTAAATTAAATGTTATTAATTATAAATTTGAATTAATTTTAAAATTATTTATGTAAATATATACTTTACTTTTAAAATGTTAAAAACATTAAAAAACGTTTGTTTTAATCCTTTCAATTTGTAAATTTAAAAAATTAAGGAAAAATAGAAATTTTTCTAGTTTTTAATTTTAATTAATTAAAATGTGTATATTAATTTTAAATACAAATTAATTTGTTTATTATTAATACTTATAATAATTATTAATATAATTATTAATAAAAATGTATTGTTTACTTTTAAAATATTAGAAGCATTAAAAAACTTTTGTTTTAAATTTTTAAATTTATAAAAAATTGGGGGAAAATAAGAAATTTTCCTAGTTTTTAATTTTAATTAATTAAAATGTGTATAGAAAATACATGATTTATTTTTGCAATAAAGAAGTATTCGTTAGAGGTGGAAAAACATCGATGTTCATTCTTCTAGTGTTGCACAATGCCCCGATCGATACCGCCATCGATATCGATATCGAATTCAAACTGGAATTTTTGCTTGCCCGTTGCTATGTTTGTTTTGACTGATCTCTTGGCTTTTGTTTTGCTCGTCTTTTGTGTGCGAACTCAAAGGACGGGCATTGTGGCCGGCGTACAAAAACTGCACATTGTTGGCCCCAACAAAAGCGGCTGGAAAAATTACGCTTTCATTCATTAAAGCTGGCATTGTTGTTGCAGTTGCTGCTGCTGCTGATCGGCGGCGCGTTGAGCCGCGATCGCGTTCGCTGCCGAGCTCAGTTGAAAACACGTTACGCGCCTGTGCAGAGCGTTTTT
>VNJS01015805.1:0-36706 GCA_008042575.1 Drosophila watanabei
CGACGACGACTTCCACTTTCCGAATTGGACAAAAACTTTTTGTTACATTTTCACAATTTGGGACACAAAAGAAGCCAAGTTTTGGTGGAACAAAAAATACAAAAAAAAAACTAAAGCATAGTCCAACGAAATCTTGACTTTGAAGTTTGTAGGCATAGAAAATTCTGTTTGGTTGCAGTTTCTTAGTTTTCTCCGTCTTTGATTTGCTTTCCATCTCGGCTGGAAAAATAGAAAAAATTGGCAAGCGAAGCTCTCTTGAAAGCGAAGTCTAATTAGGCGACGTCAATGAGTGGAAAATGGGAGCAGCCGCCACTGAAGATTCTCTCGAAGATTGGCGAGCGAGCAACAGCAGCTAACGAAAGTGAGTGGTTGGATGGATGGCTGGAATGGGTGGAGTCTTTGGAGGGAAGACAATTGCATAATCTTGCAGTGTCACAAAAGTTGTTCTCACAATAATAAGGGAACCGGAAAAAAGACAATGAAGGTGTGTTGAAAGAGATTGAGAGGTTGCATTTACTTATAAAGTGCTACCTTTGAAACTTTAATGGAGCCTTTTTTTTCGTGAAACACCTTTTACAAAGGCCTTAAAATATGATATTTATTTATTTATATACTTTATAAAAAATATATTACTAATTATTAAGATTTGGCATTACAATTCTTAAATTCAATTATTTTTAAGATATTTCTATAAGGAACAATCCGTTTTTAAAGAACTTTGTCTACTTTAAGCATATATCTAGTTTTTCTATAGACTTTCGATGTAGGGAGGAAATTGCAGCAAAACGGAGATGCAGAGACAAGGAACAAGTCAAAACAATGTTTCCCCCTCTATCGCAGCGGCGACATCTTTCCCTCCCTCCCTCCCATATTCCCTAGCTTCCCCCTGCCTTGACCACTTTTATTTTCATGCCTCAATTGATGCACCCCTTCCCCCATTTCCTCCTCCATTTCCCCGGCTATTTCCCTCACCTTATGCAGCCTGGCATCCTCTCCTCGGAGTGAAAAATTGATTGTCATGCAAAAGTGAACTTTAGTTTCGAGTTTTTTTTCTCTCGAGTGAAGTGAGTGAGGTGAAGAGGCCCAGTCAAGAGTGGAGAGAAAATGTATATAAATAAATACATAAAGCCATTGTCATTCTTCTTCTACTCCTTCGTGGCTTCCGAAAGCGAAAGAGTTCGAGTGAGAGCACAGAAAGAAAAAAAAATATATATATGGAAAAAAAATGAATATTTAATATTTGCATATATTTTCTTATAGGTTTAATAATTCTAGAAATTATATAGATAATTAAAAAATAAATGTTTTTAAAAAAAGTTGTTTGAATTCAATAAATAAACTTGAAAAATACGTGAATTATTATAAAATAAAATCCGAAATAACTCTTCCTGTAATCTCTAATACATACTTCTTTAAATTTTGTACCGTGCCTCAGTTTAGCATGAAAACCTACCTCGATTCTAAGACCCTTGCTTTTCCAGATGCTCCTGTCCGCCTCCTCCCCCTCCTCCCCATCTTGCCGCTTTGAAGTTTGTTGCTGTAGTCATTTGTCACTCGAAAAGGATGCAAAAATTAAAAAACATGGCCCAGTGAGAAGTGATGGCCTATTGGCGGAGAGCAGTGGTTAAGAGGGGGCTCTCCCGAGGGTCAGAGAAGTGCAAATGTGTGCCATGACAGGAGCGACGGAGCGGAGAGAAGCCAAGGAGCAAGCAGGAGGAGAGGGAGAGAGAGGTCGTAGTCGTCGTTAAGTGGCAAACGAAGTCAAACGGACGGCGACGCTTTTATTTTTGATGCTTCGCTGCCTCTTTGTGTGCCATCTACGCTCTACTCTCTACTCTCTACTCTCCATTCTCCTCCTCCTCCTTCGTGCTCTTCGAAATTGGCCAGAAAAAGCTGGCCAAAAACTGGCACGTTCCTATAGCTATGGCTTTGGCTATAGAGAGCTGCTGCTCGATCCCCCCGACGACTTCCCATGACAACATGACAACAAAGAGGTCATTTACTTTCCTTGCGAGCATGAAATAATCGTTCGTCGTGGCTCTGTGGCGCTGGATAAAAAAAAATGTAAAAAAAAAGAGCCAAAAGAGCTCAAAAAGTCAGTCCAAAACCAAACAAAGCGCAAAGCAAAAGTTAAACTCACATATTTCGGGGCGAAATAAAACGCAAATGCAACAATGACTATTGCAAATGTAAGATACAACTAAGAGATACCTCTTTTTTGCAGATTTTTGAACCTTTCAAAGTTCAAATTTGGTACATTTAAGGATATTTATATTTATATTTTTACTATTATTAAGAGTAGCATCAATAGTGCCAATAATATAGTTATAAACCAAACGAAAATATTTGTATTTCATGCTTAGGAATCTAGGTCTTAGGACTTAAGCTTATAAATAAAAACGACGCCTAAAAAAATCCAAAATAAATCCTGGAAAAATTCCCTAATTCCAATATACCCTTTCATTACATCTAGAGCTTCAGGAAGGAAAATATAAAGCTCAGAGATAAATGAAATTGGCAACAGAGGCGACAGACAGGCACAGAGCAGGATATAGGCACGGCCACATTTATAGGCTACAAGCGGAAGCCAGTCAAGTTGACTTCTCCATTTCGGTTTTGGTTTTTTTCATTTTTAATTTTTTTTGGTGGAATCAAAAATCGATTAACGAAGCGCCGTTGCCGGCAGCGATGCGCCGCAAAACTTTAACGGCGTTGCATTCAAAAAGACATTTCTCGCGTGCCACAATCTATGTGTGAGCGTTTGTATCTATGTGAGGAAGAAAGAAATAAGAGATAATTGGTATAAAATGCCCGCTTATTGCCGTCACGAGTATCGATTTCTATATCAAGAAGGATGTGTCACGTGCAGGAGCTGATGGCACCCAAAGCCATATCCTAATGCAATTCACAATGTTTCTACTACGACAACCATTCCTATTAAAAAAAAAATGGGGTGATCCAGGCAAAACAGGAGGAAAGTACCGGAAATAACTATATATCACATTTCTCTTCTATTTTTCCCATATGAGGTAATTCACAGTTGTTCAATTTTCATGACTTGAAATCCCACAAATCATGGCGTAAGCACAATCTAGAATTGAATGTCGAAAAACAATAGCTTAAATTCAGGTTCTGATCTCATAGGCTTTTATTAGTCAGGCCTTGTTTTTTGGAGAGACATAAAATGCAAGTTTAATGGTGACGAGAAAATAATAAATTAAAGCTTAAAAAACATGACAAAAAACTTTAAAGAAATTCAGTCAATAAATAAATTTAAAACAATAACAGATATTAAATATGAATTAAATTCATTTGTAGATCATTTTTGTTAATTTTGGGTTCTATTTTGATTAATTTACAATAGCTTCGTTACTAATAAAATAATCTTAATTTACGGTTTTTAAACTAAACAGTATGCCTTAAAAAAATCCCACAATTACCAATAGATTGAACCCCTCTCTCATCGATACAATCATATTTTTATTGTCAAGCCTCTGCTCTAATCTCACATAATTCTATTGCTCAACTTTTGAAAAAGTTGTGAAATGTGTTGTGCATGCATTTAAATTATTTTGCAATCACACACAGACAAGGCACACATGACACACCCTACTTACAGCACAGCAAAATGCTGGCTGGCGCAAGTTAAACACACCAAAACTACAAAGGAAAACTAATGCAATTTAATGTAAAGGTAAACTTATACGTCTCAAAGCCCCCCATTTCCATGCTCATGTTTACATGTTTCAGCATTTCCATTAGGCGCAAAAACACACACATCGACACAGACACACACAAAGAGGAGAATAAATGTTTTATAACCGACTTCTCGGGTGCGTCTTGTGACTTTAAAATAGTTTTCATTACTCCATTGTCTATAATTAGAAACTGCTGACTGCTTCTGGAGTGAGGAGGAAGCAGAAGACCGGCAAAGACAAGAGAATCATCTATAATTAGGATGTTTAGATGGGAGCCAGCCAGACAAAGGGGGTTTTGGGGTTCGGGGGGTCTTGAGATTGACACGTTTCAACGCTGATACTCGAGAGCGTCCGATTGCCAATCGGAATTTGTTGATGGATTCAATTCGGTTGGAAATGAGAAACCGACTATAGCTGCGACAGTAGTGTAAATGTTTGCCTCTTCGTCTCGAGTGCAGCCTTATCAGCGCCCAAATTTCATCGGAACATAAACACAGATTGTTGCCAAGCCAAGGGCAAAAAAAATACAAAATACAAAAATAAAATAACCGAATGAAGGAAACTAAAGAAGGGCACTCGCACTCGTCTGTGACATAGAGGCAAGCAAATGTTCAATAAAAATAAACTGGAATTAAGTGTAAGCCAATAAGCTCACGGGCACCTTGAAAGAAAATTAACGAAAGCCTCACTGGTCATACACGCTTTTCTCACAGCTGTGCTCAGAAAATTAGCAGGAAATCTATCAACCTAATTAGGGAATTTAAAAGTATTAAAAATGTAAGGTTATAATGTAGAAAAAACGCAAATTTAATCAAGTATTATTAATTTAAATTCGCAAGATCTTCTTTTTGCGAACATTACTGTATACAAATTTAGGCATACACATGTATGTGTATGGTGTGTGGAGAACGCATGAAATAAAATAAAACTGGTCTCAAGTCTCGAAAATATGCGCTCAAGGTCGGTCAACGGATTTGCTTTTGTTGCTTTTGCGAAAGACAGCAACAACAAATACAAATGCAGCTGCAACTAAAACAACAACAACAAAGCAGAAAGACACAAAATGATCGCAAAAGCTGAGCTGCAACAGGCGCCGTCAAAAGAGAGAGAGAGAAAGAGCGAGGGGGTTCCACAGTAAAGAGAGGTAGATAATTAGAGAGAGTCCGAAAATTCTTCCAGCGGAAGCCGCCGCGGCAAACGTAAATTAAAAGCAATTGTAGAAATTTCCTGAGTTGGCGAAAAAAAAACTGAAAATAGTTGTTTTATAGTTGTTGTTGCCACCCGCGTACTTACACAGAAAAAAAAAACAGTAAAATGTACAAATTATATTATGACAAGTATTTTGATAAGCAAAATATAAATTTAAATCAAACAAAACGAAGATTAACAAGAAGTGCATTTAAGTCTTACGATAAAAGTCTTTTTTTAGTCAAATTATAATTGTCATGCGAATCGATCCGAAAATATAGATATCGTAAACGATCTGTTTGTTTTTCTCTGTGCACTATTTTACACCCACACACAAACACGCGCGAAGCTGCGCCGTTATTTTCCAGTAAATATTTGAATTCCGCGAAGCGAAAGGAAAGGCAGCCAAACAACTTTTGCGGTTATTAAGCATAGGATAATAAACAGAGAAGCGGAGCAAAAAGGCACGCATGATCAATGGGGGGAGAGGCCGGGAGAATGGGCAAATAGGAGAGTGGGAACAGGAGAGGCAGAACATGCCCACGGCCATGTGCCAGCTAGCCGTCCCGCTCTGGCGCCCGCAACAAGTGCACACGAAGCAAGCCGAAAAAAAGGAGCCACCAAATAATAAAAACAAACGCAAAACTCGGAATTTGAATGGAAAATATACAAGTTGGAGGAAATAGAACACCACTACTACTCACTTTATCCAGACACTTGAGTTCCTCGATGGGATAAACCACCTTCTGACAACGCGCACAGGTCTTGTTCATCTTGTTGTTTTTGTTGTTGTGTTGCTGCTGCTGCTGTTGGTCTCCTCTCTTCTCCTGCTTCTCGTTTTTACCGCTGCTTACGTTTTTGTTGTAAGCCTGTGTGTATGTATAGCACTTTTATTTACACAGGATGCTTATTGTTGCTTAACTATTTTGGCCGATTTAACAAGGGGGACACTATTCCACTTAACACACGATGATTACGCTGCTCGCCCCGATTAATTTTGCATTTTGCGACTATTCTGTGTATTTTTTGTATTCTGAAAGTGTATATTTGTGTGTGTTTTGAAGCCGAGAATTTGTTTAGCACTCGCTCATACACAAAACAGCTAATAACAGGTTTGCTTTGTTTTGTTGTTTTCGATTTTTCGTGTTATAAGTTATATAAATCGCAGCGCCCCGTTGTTCAATTTACACTTTTCCCCGTGTTTCGTTTATATTTTTCAGCTGCTGCGACTGCGCTGCTGCGATGCGGGTAAGAAAGCGACGCGCGCACCGAAAATAAAGGGCAGAGAGAGAATGGCGTTGGCGTCGCAGTCGGCGCAGGTGATTAATTCCAAATTGTGTATTTTAAGCCTGCCGACCTGTGTTTCGTTTAATTATTAAATTTGAATGATTTCCAATCTTGTTTTTTCTGGAAGCGCGACAAGAAATTTACCGGAAAAATCCGTAAAATATATTTAAAATTTGTCACTTCAACACTGGTGCCGCCCTCACTTTCAACTCTTATTTATTAGCAATAAACTGCATTAAATCGGTTTCACAAGCAGAGTTTCCAAGATTCCGTTTCGTCCGCGACTTTTTCAATTCCGTTCGTTTAGAGTGACCCTTTTAGAGTGACCGCGGTGACAGCGTTGCCAATTCAGCTATTTGCAGAACGTTGTCGGTTTAGCTATTTTCCCGCTAAATTTTAACTTTTTCTTTATTCTGGCAACATTGGTTGCTAAAACTCGCAGACTCTGGCAGCACTGTATGCTAAACGCCGTTAAATGGGCAGCACTGTACGCTGATCGCTGTTAAATGGGCAGCACTGGATGCTGATCTCTGTTAAATGGGCAGCACTGTATGCTGAACGCTGTTAAATGGGCAGCACTGTACGCTGATAGATTTAGTGTGCCCAGATTTCTTACTTTAGCTATTTTCCCACAAGATCTAGAGGTTTTTAATTTTGAAGCTCATCACTGAAAACAACAAATGAAGAAAAGAAATTGTATAATTATTGAATTTATATTAAAATACATTTTTCTACTACATATTGTAGAAATTATCCTGTTTAGTTATCTAAATTATATTTTGAATCATCGATATTTTTTCTGTCGATATATTTGCTGCCGCCGGTGGTATTTTACGGTCACACCGAAGTTATTTTGCACGCGCTTGCTGTGTGGTCACTCTTATTCTTGCAAAAAACTTGAAAACATACTGAAACTATGTATAAATTATCTTATTGTGTGATTCCGCAGTTACATAAAATCACATTCATTGTGCTATAATCAAATTTAGTTCAAAAAACAAACCTACCGATTTTACCGGCACAACGCAAATATGAGCAAAAGTTGCCCATCACCTGTGATCGATAGCACCGATAACCGCCATACCGGCTGCGGCACAGGGTGTCCCCGGCAATTCACCACCCACCACCCTCGTATCCTTGGAGTTGTACTATCGAATTTTTGTGTGTGTCCTGCAGCCTCAGGGCGTATGACTAACTTGACTTAAATTAACCGAAAAACCCAAGAAAATCGGTCAAAATCAGTAGCCAAAGATGTGCTAAGCACGCGTAGAGCATAGAGCAGTGTGTAAATAGCAGGCGAAAGAGTCGAATTGGATTTTTCTTCGCTCTGCAGAAAGCAACCGCGAGTGTGTCACTCAAATCTTTGTGCTCCCCTTTCGCGACGACAAAGAACCGAAAAGTACTGAAAAAGTTTCGCCATTTAAACCTAAAGTAAAAACAACGAATAAATATATTCCAGAGGAGAGAAGGCAGACAGACAACATTTTCCGCTGCATGATGAAAGGCGTAGTAGTAATTGCATCTCTGGCCCACCCCCCGAGACGCCTTAAAGTAGGCAAAGTGGAAATAAACACGCACACAGATGCCACCATTGAAAAATCGATAATCGGCGCATGTGTGTGCGAGTGAGACCGATGCCGGCGTGTACAATCGACCGAGTGGCATAATAACAACAACACACACTCCGACAGCCAGGCTCCACAGCGGGTGCGAGCGGGACGGCAGAAGCGAACAGCAGGACAAGTGTAAACAAAGAAGCACAAAGGCAGTAAAAAGGGAAAACACAACGAAACATAAAGATACAAACCGTTATAGCGGTGTCCCATATATTAAATAGCAAATAAATAACGTTAGCAATAAAAGCACAATCATTATACGCAACATTATTCGAGGCCAAAGGAATTACTACACGAATGCCAATCAGCTTTTTCTGAGCAAAATGCAGACGCTGCGCAAGAAAACGAGTCCTTGTAAATGTAAGTTTCAATTGTTTACTTATTTACTTATTTTAAAATTAGAATGAAGAATCTTTTTGGCTAATTTTGGTTTTTAAATTCCGATTAAGCTGAAATCTTTATGATTTGCCCATCTATCGATCATCTGAGCTGCGATATCGATAGGCCGCTTTGCAGCATCTGCCAATCGAATAGCAGCTGCTGCGCCGGCGTCGTCGTCGCAGTCGGCAGGTGGTGCAGTTACAATAGAAAAAAAAAACAACAACGAACAGGCAACAATTCGCCAAAGATATCTGTGTTTTCCGCCATGAAATTCTCCAAATAATAGAGTGAAATCTGTGTGCGCGGGAGTTAGTGTGCGTGTGTGTATCTGTGTATGTTTTTGTTTGTTATTTAAATTGAACAAACTGCGACAGTCGTCCAGCGAGAGAATCGCGAGTGTGTGGCTGCCTCTCTCATTCGGTTTTATTCATTCCATGATCTCGGATCCGCCGTGCTCGTGCTCTCCTAGAATTTAATTAAACGTACAGCAACAACAACAACGTACGTCGCGAAAATCGTTGCGGTATATTGCTTTGTACTCTGTATTCGTCTCACACCACCCCGCCCCGCGCCTACCCGTTTCTCCTTTCTCTCTCCATGGAAATGTCAACACAAATACACACAAAAGTGGGGCCAAGAATGCGACAGCAGTGATTTCGGTGATTTGTTGACACTCGAGTGACTCCAGCGCCGCGTTCCAGAGTTTTCCCAGCCAGCGCTTTTCCAGCGACGCTGACGGTGACGGTGACAGTGTTGAGTGTGCCGCTGGCGAAACATGGTCAAATCCCTGGTGGCCAAGCTGTCCACAGCCTCCTCCAATCTCTCGTTGGCCAGCACCTTCGGCGGCGGCAGCGGCGCGGCAGAGGAAACGAATTACGCAAAACGTTAGCAAAAACAAACGAAGCAATATACACAAATAGCGAGCACAGTGGTCGCTCCCTAAAGTGAATGGGTCTTGAAAAATACAAATTTTTAATTTTTTTAGAGTGTATATTATAAAGCTTTTGACACAAATAGCAATATATAATTTAACATAAATATAAAAAATATAAATAGTGAATTCTACATTAGAAAAAGTTAACTGTGGCACTGTTTCTTTATATAAAAATTAGCTGTTCAATATAATTTATTTTTGGGTTTAAAAACTATTCTTTACCACAGTTAAAATTTTAAACCTTTTCTTATTATTACTGAAAATATTGCCATTCAACTTATTAATTAATTTTTCACACACTTTACATTTTTATCATAGCTTTACGGGTTAAATCTATTAAAATAAATATGTTTTCTTTTTCTTACAAAATTCCCCTGTTTTGAGGCTTTACTGTACATCGTATATCGACCTTGACTTTGCCGAAACGGGAAACACTTCCGAAATAAAAAAAAAATATCAGGTCAAAAATCAGGAAGAAAAAGTACTTATTTTAAATAGAAATGCTACAAATATTTATTTATTTATGAAACCGTTTTTAAACAATATTTAAGGAGAATATAAAATATTTTATACAAAAAAAGATTTAATTGCTTAATGCAATCAAAAACGTAAAGTACAAGTGAATAAAAAGCTATTTTTAGCTGAATTCCATTAAGTATTGAGATCATTCGATGAAAATTGATCAGCCAAGCGAAAAATAACTAAAGTGCCTGGAAAACATTCATTAAAATACACACATATCTGCCTGCATATAGCATACATATATCTACAAACTGAAAAAAGCAAAGATGCCAATTAAATATGGCGAGGCTATAAAATATTTATTGGAGATTTATTCAAACAGAAAATGAATCAAAAACTGCAAAATAAAACCCTTCTTCAGCTAAATACTAAATACAAACACAAAAACTACATAAAAGTGTGATTTTTGTAATCAATTTACAAGCCTTTTAATTCATTTTATAGAGAAAAGCGGGTTTCTATGAGCCGCACCCCGGAAAACTCAAGGCTTTCCCAAGCTAGCGAGTGACCACTGCTGCCCCGTTAATAAAACATTTTAGCCAAACAAAATTGAGCCAAATACAAACACACCTTAAAGCCCACACAGGTACTAATTATACCTCTTTCATGCGCTTTTATTCCAGATCGCAACGATCCGGGACGCTTTTTCGGCGATGGCGTCCAGTTCAAGGCAAAGCTCATCGGCATTCTGGAGGTGGGCGAGGCCCGTGGCGACCGCATGTGCCAGGAGGCGCTGCAGGACCTCAAGATGGCCATCCGGGCAGCCGGCGAGCACAAGCAGCGGATAACCATTCATGTGACCATCGACGGGCTGCGACTGAGGGATGAGAAGACGGGGGACTCGCTGTACCATCATCCGGTGCATAAGATATCCTTTATTGCCCAGGATATGACCGATTCGAGGGCCTTTGGGTACATATTTGGGTCGCCGGATAGCGGGCATCGGTTCTTTGGCATCAAGACGGACAAGGCGGCCAGCCAGGTGGTGCTGGCCATGCGCGATCTCTTCCAGGTGGTCTTCGAGCTGAAGAAGAAGGAGATTGAGATGGCGCGCCAGCAGATTCAGGGCAAGTCCCTGCACGATCATGCCAGCCAGCTGGCCTCCCTGTCCTCGCTGAAGGCCGCCGGCCTAAGCGGCGTAACACTCGGTCACGCGGATCTGGCCAGCGGAGGCGGAGGAGCCGCCGCCTCTGGTCACGCACTCACCCTGCTAGGCGGCAGCCTTAGCGGAGCCTCGAATGGAACGAGTAGGCTGGGCGTGAGTCTGGACGTGGCCAAGGTCTCAGGAGCGGCTGCCAAGGAGGTGAGTATCCATGGGTTTGCCCAGCAGAGGTTTCTTTCAATAAAACTCTTCAATTCTTACAGATCTCTCCCGAGTCCGTGGCCGATCTGGTTGATCTCGAGCAGGAGCTGACTTCGCTGCAGCGTGGCATCAGCCAGATGGAGCGGATTACGCCCAACGAACCCACCACCATGGGTTCCAGCGGCGGCGGTCATCCCTCTTTGGCCAAGTCAGCCAGCGAAGACGATCCCTTTGGGGACTCCTTCATCTATGTGCCCTCCTACAGCATCCTGCCACCGCCTCCCGAGTCCGGTCGCAACAGGCATAAGCCGCCAAACAAGACACCAGAAACGGTGGCCAGTCTGGAGGCGATGCTCTCGCCACCCCCGGGAGCAAGTAACTCCCAATCTCCGGCACAGGCTGCGGCGGATAACGATGATGACGACAACTGGCTGCAGGAATTGGATCACCAGAACGATGTCTTCGACACCACGAAAGTTGTGGCCGGCAGCGGTCTAGGATCCGTTTTGGCCATGGCTCCTCTGGCATCCAGCGAATCCACGGCCACGCCCACACAGCAACTGACGGAGATGACAGGTGGATCGAGTGCCCTAACCGATCTGGACATTGGCATGGGCTTGGGGTCAGCCCTGGGAGCGGCATCGGGTTCAGGCAACGAGGAACAGACTTCGACGGCCTTGTCTCTGGGTGAGTTTAACTCGGTTCATTCCTCACTCTCCTCTCTGGTGTCTCCATCCATCTTCATGTGCTCATCATTGAAGTTGTCATCTGTGTCTGTCTGTGGAATTCAGTTGCTTTGTGAGATTTGTCATCTGCCATTTCCCATTTAAGCGCTGAAAGAGCTGTCTGTGATACATGGAACGAGAGAGAACAAGGGAGCAATATATGGGAGTAGGCTTGGGTCAATTTAATTGAACTGAACTATATGTTTGAGGGGGAGCTCTTGAGTTGTTGTTACATGAGTGGTTTTTCCTACAGATTCTTGCAAGTTGTTGTGTTAAAATTCTTATGGAACCCTCCCTAAGTATATGTTCCTGGAGGTTTGGTACAATAATGTTTACCGGATTGTATACTTTACGTCTCCTTCCATTGCACCGACAGCTCCTTTAGCGAATTTTATTTCAGACTTCATTCATTTCCGTATTTTTTAGTTAAATATTCCGAGTTACCTGAGGTTTTTGTTACCTAATCCTTGATTCCAACCCCTAATTCCCTCACATTAATTCCTCAAAGATCAGAATCCTTTTAAAAACTCACATTTGAGTTTATACTTGTAATCTCTTTATGAGTTCTTTGAGTTTTGTTTCGAGTTTGGAAGCTCCCTTCCGATCTTTTTCCTCTCAAATCTCAATCAATATTGTTCCATTCGTGCAGATGCGTTCACGGATCTGGATCCGCTGGGCACGGGACGCACCAGGCCGTATGTCGATAAGAAATACTTCTTCCAAGAGCTTAAGAATCCACCAAAGAAACTGCTCAAGGAGCTCAGCTCCGGCAGCCAGGCGGGTCTCGGCCTGGGCGGTGGTCTCACTCTGGGCCAGCCGGATGGCCTTTTTCCGGAGGATAGCACCACCATCTCCACCATTACCACAACCACCACAGCTACTAACATAACCGCAGGTACTAACCAATCACAAAAAGGAAAAGAAAACCTAATTAACAACATTTTCAAGCACAGAGAAAAGGTTTTTGCCATCTACATTGATTTTATAATGTTTTTTATTCTTAAATCGAAGAGTAATCAAAATATTCACTAAAGAAGATTTAAAATCAACTGAAAATATGCCCAAAAGTATGCTATGATTTTTTTTCTAAAGCTTAAATATGTTGTAGCCTACTTTTAGGCACAATTTTAATTGATTTTAAATCGTAATTAATTTGTTTTTGGAAATAAAAGAAGCACAATTTTTGTTAAAATTCTTAAATAATAAAAATCGAATTCGGAATGAAAATTAAAGAAATTTCAAATCAACTGAAAAAAAGCCTAAAAGTATGCTATGCTTCTCGTAAAAAATAACTATTACAAATCTTTGTTAAAATCTTTAATTCGAGTTCGAAATGAAAATTAAAGAAATTTATGGCTTATAATGGCAATACTTTTTCTCTATGCACCAAAAAATAAAAAATAAAGTTTCGAGCGAGCATCTCTCTAAAGTTTGCACTTGCACCGCAGGGAATCCGCTCCAGAACTCGGCTAACACACTAACCACCACCAACGCTAGCACCGTCGCCAGTCTGGGCCAGCTCCTGTCATCCGTTAACGTCATTCCTTCGACTGTACCCACATCCGTTCCGGCTACCCTTTCCCTGCCCACGCCCGCACCCGCATCCATTTCCATTTCCCATTCAATCCCCTCGAGCGCCGAGCTAAAACTGTTGCTTGGCCAAATCACTAATCCGCCTAATCCCACCGGCTCCCACTATTATACCGCAGAACCGCCGACGCTGACCTCACTGGAGGATCCACATACTACACATCCACATCCACATCCGGCGGCACAGGCGGATCCTGTGCTGCTGCCCAGGGATACGGATCCGTTTTCGCCCACGCGCAAGAAGAGCGATCCGGATCCGTTCCAGGAGGGCGATCTCTTTGCCAAGCTGGATGCCTTTGAGTTCGAGGCTCCGCCGGCGATACCAGCTCCCTCGATACCGGAAGCCAAGGCGAACGTATTCAATGGCCCACTCCAGGTGCAGTTGCCGCCGGAGAAGGAGCAGCACCAGCAGCAGCAGCAGCATCCGCTCCAGCTTCAGCAGCCGCCGAGTACGGTGAGGAACAGGCCCACAGTCTCGGTGTCTGCCCTTCAAAGCGGCAGCAGTGGCGGACCCCTGGATATGATCTCCAGCATAAGCAACAAGAAGATGCCCCATTTGTTTGGACAGTCGCGATCCTTTGGCAAATCCGGCTCGGATATCGGTTCGAGCGTCAATATGCGTCGCTTGCAGGAGAGCGATTCCCTGAGCGAAACGGAGGCGGCACCGGAGCCACCGCCACGCCCGGACTCGGCTCCGTACTCGGAACCGCCGCCGCTGCCGCCGAAGAAGCAGTTCAGCGACCTCGTGATCCGACCCTCGCCCGCCAATCCCGTGCCGCCGCCCACTGCCGGGCGGTACGAGTACTTGAACAGCAGCGCCACCACAGCGAGGAGAACTCTTTCGTCGGCTGCCGACGCACCGCCCATTCCATTGCCATCGCGTCGCGTGGGTCGCTCCGATGGGTGTTTTCCGGGTCCGGGAAGGCCCAGGAAGCCGGGACACACCGAGGATGATTATCTGGCACCTTTGGGGGCTCCGCCGCCATTGCTGCCGCCTCCAAGCCAAGGATCTTCGGCCCGGGCAAGACCGCAGCGGCAGGCGTCTCTCGGAAGACCGCAGGATATATACGAGAACAAGGCGGAGATCCTGGCGCAGCAGGCACAAGCTCATGAGAGTAGTTCCACCACCCTGGCTCCGGACATCACGCTGACGCAACTGCTCACCCTGGGCATGGACGACCTGGCCGTAAAGCTAAACGTTCCAGCCAGCAAGCTGAGCACCATGACTTTGGTGCAGCTGACGGCCTACCTTTCCGAGTATTTGTCCAGTGAAAAGAGCCAGGAGCGGCGTGCCTCGCCAGCCAATCCGGTGGCACCTGCTCCAGCAGCCTCCACAGCCTCCACAGCGGCCGTGTTCAAGGTGAACTTCGATCAGCAGACCTCCTTTGTGGCCAAGTTTGATGATACTTTTGGAGAGGATGAGGTGGTGGGCGGCGGCGGCTCCTTGGAATCCAACTTTGTGGCCAACTTTGCCAATTTCAACGAAGCTCCGGCTGCAGTGCCCATGCCAGGTGTATCTCCCGTGGCGGCCACGGTGCCCTCAGCGGATCGGTATGCTGTGTTCCGAGAGATCATCGACCAGGAGCTGCAGCAGCAGCAGCAGGAAACGGATCTCATGGGGGATCTCACGCCCCCGCCCATCGATGAGACGCAAATCAAGGAGAGCCACGAGGGAGGTGGCCTGGAGGTGAACAATCTCGGAGCAGAGCTACCAATCGATGCATTGGATGTCACACCAGCGCCCAAGATCGACACAAAGATCACCGAGGTGGTGGCCCAGGCCAAGGATCGTTATGCGGCCTTGCGGGACATTATCCTGGTGGAGAATCTCTTCGACAAGCCAGCTGCTGCTGCTGTCCAGCCGCAGGAGAAGGAAAAGGATCTGCTGCAGGACTTTCCCGAGTTCAGCGATGAGTTCAATGAGGATCACGACCTGCGTCAGATCATGGATCATCAGGATGCGCATCGACATGGTCTCGTAGACAGTCGGGGCTTCCCCGCAGAGCCCTCCTCGTCCGCTCTGACAGTGGACGACGACGATGAGGACGAGGATGCCGATGCTGGCGGTGAGAGCAGTCTGGATAGCAACGAAAAGGATGCGGAACCGGTCAGTGGACAGGATCAATACGAAAAGTTGTCCACTTCCACGCAGCAACTAGATGCTGCTGCCGCTCCCAATCCGGAGGATGTGTCCCAGCCGTCACAACAACAGCAGCAACAACAACTGACATCCGTGCCTCCCAAGCAGGAACAGAAATTCCTATCGGTGCTCACAGCTCCCGGTGGCGGTACCAAAGACGACATCGAAATCGACGAGCTCATGCATCGCGCCATTTCGAATCTCTCGCTCGATTCCCGGGATCGCATTTCACCCGCCACATCCTCGGCGGCCCCATCGCGGGGCGCTCCTAGCCTGCACACGCCCTCGCAGTTCAATGATGTCAGCACCTCGCCCATTCCCCTGCAGAAGCCACTCACAGGGATGGGCATACCATCACCAGTGCCCTCGCAGCTCTCGGCTGTGTCCCAGCTCATTGATACCGCCACCAAGCAAATGATGGGCGACCGGGAAAAGGAAGCCGCCTCCAGGGAGAAGCAATCGTGGGCCACCTTTGATTCGCCCAAGGCCAGGGGCAAGGCCAGGCTAACATTGCCGCCGCCACCGCCTCCCGCCTCGAATACATCGCAGCAGGACACTGTGGAGTCGCCTTGCAGCTCGGATCCCCGGGATGATGGCTGGTCCAAGCAGCAGCGTCGCTGGGCAAAGAAAGAGCGCCAGCAGACGTCTTCATCTTCGAGGGATCTAAGTCCCTGGGACGATGAGACGCCCGAGTATCTGAAGCGACGTCAGTTGGCTGCCGCGGCACAAATGGGTCATCCGCATCAGCAGCAGCAGCAGATGCCGCCGGATCGACATGGTTACTATATGCGACATGCCAGGCGGATGAATTCCTGCGATGAGGATTATGAGTAAGTGGAAGATACATTAAACTATTAATAAAATTTGTCTAAAAATCCCTCTCTTCAGCTACGATGCAGAGTTCATGGCACGCCGGGATCAGCAGCAGCAGCAGCAGCAACAGCAGCAGCGAAAGTTCAAGCATGGTCTCTCCCGCAGCAGGGATAACTTTGAGCTGGGTAAGCCCCGAACCCTACCTTCTCCTCCTACATTTTCACTCTACTTATTATATCCTTTCTCCTTCAGATTCCCCCAGTTGGTACCATCATCCCGCGCACCACACCTGGTCGCCGCAGGAGATTGAACAGGCGCGTGCCCGTTCCTTCGAGCGCGCTGCCTACGAACGTTCCAGCTATGGGCCGCCACCGCCCATATACGACAAGCGTGGTCAGGTTAGGGGCAAGTATCGTGGCGATCACCGGGACAGGGATCGGGAGAGAGATCGTGAGCGCGAGTATCGGGACTATGCTCGTCCCAGCTACGACTTTGACTACGAAAACGTATACGAAGAACGCGGCGGACGCTCGCCCATGGCCTACAAGTCGGGCAGAGGCGGCGTGGATTATCTGTACGATCGGGAACGTGATCGCAAATCCTTTGATCGCGAGAGTCTCGAGTCGTACGAGAGCGCCACCCGGCGACGTCGCAGCTTTGGCAGCGGCAACGATGTCTACGGCAGCCTGGACAGTCGCGACGATTATCGCGGCGAGAGGGAAAGAGATCGGGAAAGGGATCGCGAGCAGATGAAGACTCGATCCCTGCGCAAGCCCACAACAACGTCCGGCAAGCTAAGAATTAGTGGCGACATTGACTACGAACAGGATTCGGAGCAGGACTTTCAACAGCGAACAGCGGCTGTGGGTCGGAGTAGTCTGCAGCGACCCAGCGATGGGGTATTGCCCTCCAGTGCAGCCGTGGGCGGGCCACAACGCCTGCGCAAGAGCAGCGGCTCAAGTCCTTGGGATGGTGAGGGTGAGTCTTGTTCTCTCTCGGAAATTTAAGCAAATTTAATCTGAATTCATATTTATTTATGCTTTAGAACCCTCTTTGCCTGGCCAAAAATCCTGGAAGCGTCCAGCCAGCGCCGCCGAAACGGAGCGGCGTCTGGCCGAGAGTCGTCGGGCAGCTGCCTTGGGACAAACTCCCTCGGATGGCGAGAAAGAACGAAGGTCTGTCTGCCATATATTCCAAGGGAAACTAGAAACTAAACCAACTTGTAACCATTATTTGTAGATTCCGCAAAAAGACTCGTGCTCGCAGTGCCAAAGATCTAGCCACAGTGGGCGTAGGCAGCGTTACTGCAGCTCCTTCCCGCTCTGGTTATGGCCGTAGCGGTCTGAGGGATAACTACGACTACATATGTCCCGGACAGCGCAACGAGTTGGACGACGACGACGACGATGATGAGGATTATGTGGATGATGAACCGCCAACGGACGAGGATAAGTTCGAGCGGTTGAATCGACGACGTCATGAGATGCACCAGCGTATGTTGGAGTCCGAACGTCGGCAGCTGGAGCGCCATCAGCCTCCATCGCTGGCCAAGTTGCCAGGACAGAATCGTAACCGTGGCGTTGTCAACAGTGATTACGGTTTCGTGGACAGCTATGAGCAGACGCCCACACCGACACCGCGCTCGAATGCCAGTAGCACTGGACCCGGTGGAGGCGGCAACGGCGGTGGCGGCCTAATGATGAGCGGCGGCGAGTCCTCTGCGGGAGTAACCAGCTCCAAGTTCAACTTTGATGACGGTTTTGAGTCGGATTTTAATCAAAGTTCACCGCCACCGGCGCCCGCTGGCACCGCCTCCAGTTGCAATTCCACGCCTGCTGGACCAGTGTCCAGTGGCGGTGGCAATAACAATGGTGGATCCAAGAGCCTCTTCCGCTTCTCCAATGACTTCTCGGACCGCGAGAAACGTGAACAATTCGAGGCGGAAACGCCGCCGACCTCAACGCCGCCTATAACGCAGAAACTGCGGTTCGATGACAACGTCAAGGTGTCCCAGTTTGATGATGCCGCCTTCGAGGATGACTTTGCCAAGGCATCCTTTGATTTCGAGAAAGAGCAGGCAGCAGGAGCAGGAGCATCAGCAGGTGGTGCCATGACCCGGAAGCAAAATATGCGAACTAGCAAGTTGCAGCAGCGACAAGAGTTGATTAAAAAGTCCGAATCGGTGAATATATTTGCCAAGAAGCAGGAGGATCCCTTCGAGGACGATGAGTTCTTCAAGTCACCGGATCAGGAGGAGGCCACGAAGGAGCAGGACCAGGACGGCGGAGATGCGGGCAAGTTCCAGTGGAACGAGGACGCCAACTTTGCCAAGTTCGATGAAAACATGTGATTTGACCAACTCTTTGCCCAGGCATCGAGCAGTAGTAGTCAGCGCTGTCCGCCGGAGGAGCCCCCGATGGACCACAACTATGCGGAGATCGATGTGGTCAACGACTCGGCCTTCACCTACCTGACCAACCTCAACCATTACTACCAGCAGCAGCGGCTGCAAAGCCTCCGACAGAGCTTGAACCGCAACCACATCTACAGCAATCTTCCCGTTTGTAAGCAGGAGGAGGAACGGGAGCAGCTTCACAACCGATGACCAGATCCACTTCCACATCCACGAGTCCCTGGCATGAGCCCAAGTCCTCCAAGTCAAAGCTGCTAATGCTTAGGAAGCCAAAGAAGTGGAAGCTCAAGCGCACCCTGGATGACTTTGTCAAGTGTCTGATCATAGCCTCCTCCTCAGCGGAGCATGTCTACGATTACGATGTGCTGTGGTAGTAGGAGCACGAGGATTGGGAGCAGGACAGTTCCTGAAAAGAGAGAGAGCATAAGAGAGGATCTATATCATTCGCCACATATATCTAGTCAACATAAACTATCAATTGCCATAACCAACTTGTAATATCGTAAAGCTCTCTCCCTCTTTAAGGACTCTGTCAAATCCTGTGGCTTTCATATACTCTTCCTCCTTCGAACAGATTGTATATATAGATATATCCCAAATGGAGATTCCAAGCAAAAGCCATAGTGAATAATAAGCGTTTGTTAAAGTTAACCCCAACGCCAAACACCGACGACACTCGACAGCTAATACTCACGAGTCCCAATCATCAATCGATCTGCTCGGATCGGATCGATCCAACTAAACGAAAGCAACTAATCAATTGCCTATGCTAGATGTCGTATAATTCCGTATATCCACTGTGCTAGAGCGAGCAAGAAACTACATAAATTATACATAATATTATATATATTCCTAGGATACGTTTATTGGCATCATTTTTATGATTCGACTAATTAGTTTAATTGCCCCTCCTCCCAGGTGTTTTATGTTTTAACTCTAAATTTATACACATTTGCATAAATATATATATATATATTTATACGTAACTGAAACTGAACGATCAAGGGTAACTCAGCGCCCCAAGCAGCTAAATTATAATACCATAATTATACAAATACGAGCATATTCTTTAAATATGTAATGCAATTAATACGAAAATTATAGGTATTACATCAAGAGATGTTTCAATTATTATTGTATTTTCTTTTCGTTGTCTCATCTTATTTGGTTCTATTAATTAAAATCTGTGAGAAGCATTATGAAAATGGGTTTTATTTGTTTTTTGAGAGTGATTAGGGTTCAGGTAAGGGAATCATTGCTGCATAAAAATATAAACAACATTATTCTTGTGCAAAATGTTGCAATGCCTGAAGCCATATCGGATGTTTGTAAGCAAAAGTCTGTAATTTTCTTTAGCCAATTTTGGAGCCAAGTCTTTGACAATTTGGAGCGGCAATTAGCAGGGCCAACTCTATGGTCTCCCCTAAGAAAGCTATAAAACCAAAGCTTCCAGACAAAACAAAGCACATTCGGTTTTTGGACTTCATTCACAGCAGCAACAGCGATCTCCCTGAAATGCAGCAAAAGGTAATCATAATCCTAGAGAAAATCCTAGAGAAAAGTCAACATTTAAGTTTATTATCCTTTTTATCAGTGGATTATCGTCTCGCTGGGTTTGCTCTCAATTGTGGCAGCCAAGCCTATTCTGGCTGCTTCGCTGGTTCCAGCAGTGTCTCCCTTTAGGATTTATCCAGGATTTGGAGCCCCCTTTGATGGCGCTGCTGCCTATGCTGTAACTCCATTCGGAGCTCCTCCTCTTGGAGGTAATCCTTTAGGGGCTCCTCTGACTGCTTCTCCCTTGGCTGTTTCCAGTAGTCAACGCTTGGATTACTTTAATCAGTTTAATGCCGCCTTTGCTCCGCCGGCTACTGCTCCTGCCCGTCTCCTGGCTGCTAATGGACCATTTTTCGGGCAGTTTCCAGCTAGTAATCCTGCTCGTTTCATACAGCCAAGTCGCTTGATTGCTCCTGGAGTGACGGCCCCTTTTTTCTTTTAGCTTGATTTAGTTTATAGTTAAAATTAAGTTTCTGTTTAAACTGCAATAAAACTTACAAAATTGGTTAACCACATAACAAAGGTATAAAGCCTAGCTTTTAAATTCAGTTTTTTTCAAATTAAAGTGGTTTCTAGAAATTTTCTATATCGTTTTGGTAAGTTCTACAAATAAAATTAGGCTAATATAGTAAAAACATTCAATTTGATCCAAATTAATATAGAACTGTTAAGGGTTTATATATAATTATATATTTAATATTACAGAATGTTTAAACAATGTTTTTGAGACGTTAAAATTGATATATTTCCGAATCAATTTAAAATTTACATATTATATAGACATGATTTTAATAGAAAATAAGATCACATAGACCATTAAATTTTTTAGCAAAAGACTTCCCATTAAAACCATTCTTAAAGTCAAAGAAAATCACTAGCACAAAATTCTAGGTTCTGACAATGTATCGGCTTTGTTTTTGTAATTATATTTTGTATATTTTTTAATTATATAAATCTTTCATATATTTTCATAGGATTATACACTTGATTTCTTTTAAATCGAATATTATCACAATAAATTGTAGGTGGAATATATATATTCCTTACCAGACACCCCTGTAGCCATAACCATAGTTATAAGTGGGATAGTAGTAGGGATAGGTGTACTGATATGTAGAGGCGTAGGGATAATGGTAGACTGGATACTGGGGATATGAGGGATATCCTCCGCTGTACTTGTAGAAGGTACTCGGCGGATACGTAGCAGCCACCGTCGTTGTTGTGGGCACAAAGACATTGCGATTCCAATTACGGGTAACGAACTGATGGCTGGTGGCCAGGGGAACCACAGCAGCAGTACCAGGAACAGCGGCAGGAATCACTCCACCTGTGGCAGTTGCTAAGCTGGCTTGGGACAGTGCCAGTGCCAGCAGCAGTATGTAGCCCAAAGGGGCAACAGATTGCTAAGGGAATAGAGTTTATGAATTTGAATGATAGATCCTTAGCTTAAACCTTACTCCAAACACTTACGATCTTCATGATGGGGACTTCAAGTAGTGTTAATCTGCCCGGGCCACCTTAAAGCTGGCCACTGTCCACTCCCAAGCTGGTCGACTGGCTTTTATAGCCCGCACAATTCCTCCCCCCACTTGGAATTGACTTTCAAATGCAGCTGACCATTTGAGGGTTTGAGGGGTTGCCATTTTGGGCCACCACCGCCACGCATTCAAGGGCAGCTTTGTGCATTCCCAAAGAAGAGAATCGAACAAAGCTATATGGCTTGGAGGGCTTGTATAACAATATCTATATTTGGATGACGCAAGCGGAATTTGCAGCCACAACAAAGGAATCTTGGTTGAATTATGTTGCAATCCCCATTCATTGATCGCAAAAGAAGTGAGAAACAACTGTGTAAATATACGAAATTTCTGATATAAATAGGTCGCTTGCCTTGGCCATCCATCATCATCATCCGCAAATATGAAGCTCCTGCTCCAGTTGTCACTGCTCAGTCTAGGCCTGGCCCTGGCCTGGGGTCAGATAGTGCCCCGCAGTAGCTGGTGTCCTGTGCCGCTGTCACCGCGTCTTCCCAGACTCGCTGGTCCTGTGCGCTACATCATCATCCATCACACGGCCACGGGACAGTGTTTCAGTCCTCAACAGTGCCAGCTGGCTTTGAAGAACATAAGAGCTGGTCATCTGCGCAGGAGATTCAGGGACATTGGCTATAACTTCCTGATTGGTGGGGATGGACGCATCTATGAGGGCCTGGGCTTTGGCATACGCGGCGAGCATGCCCCGAATTACAATAGCCAATCCATTGGCATTGCTTTCATTGGCAATTTCCAGAGTGAGTTCATGGGGGGAGCTATTTTAAAATAAGGTTTAAGTAATCATTATTCTTTGTTCTTTTATTTTAGTTGGCTTACCACCTGCCCAGATGATGCAGGCTGCCCGCACCCTCATCCGCATTGCTGTGCAGCGTCGTCAGGTTGTGCCCAATTACTCCTTGATTGGTCATTGCCAGACAAAGGCCACGGCATGTCCGGGCGTGCATCTTCTCAACGAGCTGCGCAAGTTATCGGGTTATCGGAGAGTTTAGTAGCGGAGTTATCGGAGAATTTAAAGATTCAAGTTTTCAACTACCAAAAAACACTTTTCTATTTACTTGCTCTTAAAAAAATGGTGTAAATAAATTAACTAATAAGTAAATACTCTTATATTTCACTTCCTTTTTTATATTTTCTTTAACAAAGGCCACGGCATGTCCGGGCGTGCATCTTCTCAACGAGCTGCGCAAGTTATCGGGTTATCGGAGAGTTTAGAATCGGAGTTATCGGAGAATGTAGAGATTGAAGATTTAAAACACTTTTCTATTAACTTTCTGCTCGGAAATGATGTAAATAAATTCACATATAAATAAATCAATATATTAATTTAAAAAACACCTCATTTATTATATTTTCTATAATATTTTGTAAAAAAGTAAAAAAGTTTAACAAAATAAACTTCTCAACGAGCTGCGCAAGTTATCGGGTTATCGAAGAGTTTAGAATCGGTGTTATCGGAGAATGTAGAGATTGAAGATTTAAGACACTTTTCTATTTACTTTCTCTTGAAAAATTATGTAAATAAATTTAAGTTAAAATAAATCAAAATTTGCACTTAATTTTTTATATTTTCTATTAAATTTTGTACTAAAAATTCACCATTTAAACTTAAAATCTACCTCATCTAATTTTGCCTCCAGTGAGGCCACGTCTTGATCTCATTGTATAGAGCATCTCCAGGACAGGAGGTGGCCTTGGTCTGGCGATGTCCAAACAGAGTATAATTGTCCTTAAGGTGTCCCCGCTGCTTGGCCAGCTCAATGAGATCCTTGGCATTCTGCAGCATCTGAGCGGAGGGAGCACTACGCTCAAAGTTTCCTATGAAAACGATGCCAATGCTCTTGCGGTTATAGTTGGGAGCATGCGATCCCTGGAGGCCAAAGCCACGGCCCTCGTACACCTTGCCATCGCCGGCGATTATGAAATTATAGCCAATATCGCTGAAATTCCTTCGTCCCTTGTGATCCGACTGAATGTTCTTGATCATCCGCTTGCACTGATCGGATGTGGAGCACCCATTGGGATTATCCGAGTGATGGATGATCACATAGTCCACGGGTCCGTTTATCCTCGACGGAGATCGGGCAGCCACAGCTCCCCAACTGCTGCGCGGTTCGATTTGCAAGGCATTCGCCGAGAGAGCTAATGGAAGAGATGATATAATAAGGTAAGTATTATGATAAGGTAAGTATATTCAAAGTTCGGGTTCAGCTTGATTGATTACCTAAGCAGCAGAGCGTCAGCGCCGCCACAAACTTGATTGCCGTAGAAGTGCTCATTGTTGCGAGATCGTTAAGACTGACTGTGAATCTTTGGATCAGGGAGATCGGTTTAAATAGGAATCAGAGATGAAACTAGGGAATTCGAAGAGGACAGTACCCTAGAAAGGATTATTTCATGGGAATATTTATAATTGGGTTTCTTTACGAATGAAAATAATAATAATCGTAATTACGAGGTTTTAAATTCCTAAAAGGAACAAGTTCTAAAGCACAGAAAAGGGCATCGTCGCACTTTGATGTTTTCTGTGCTTAGAATTCTCAACAAGATCTAGCTCTGTCCGGTTTTTTTGATAAATCTATTAATTTCTTAAGATTATTCGAAACTTTAGATATTCCTTAAGCTTATTTCATACTTCAGCTACTCGTGTATTAATAAACTTCTGATTAAAATTATAACACCTTCAAGAAACAAAAGACTTTACAAAGATAATATATTCCAGTTCTTACAAAACTTTTAAAACAAGTTAAAACTTTACCAAGTCAGACTTAATGCAAGTGAAAACCGGGCACACCCTCAAAAACCACAGAAATACCCTCTAGTAACAAACAGCAAAAGCGGTAAAGAACCCAGGGGGAACCACTTGCGCCTCCAAAACTGATAAGACACTGCTCCCAGAGACCCCGAGCAGCAGCTTGTATATACAACCATATATACCAAACAGCTTACAAATATACAAACAAAAAAGCCCACACTTGGATGATTATAAACATCATAATATTATTATAAAATAAAATGTTTGTCTGAAGAACATTGCAAAAATTCTTATAAAATAACTAATAACAATATTCAAACTTCACTCCTCGATGGCCTTTCGTTTCTTGGCTATTTTCTGTTTCTTGGTCTCTCGCTCGGATTTATTCGGCTTCTGCTTCTGTTTCGTTTTGGCATTATCCTTTTGGGCATCACCAGGTTCGATGCCACTCGCCTTTAGCTGCAGCTTCTCCATAAGAGTGAGCGGAACATCCGCTGATTTTTCCTGCTTCTTGTGCGCCATGGCTTGATGGGCCGTACGCCGCTTCTGGACCATCTTCTGGGCCTTTTTGGTCTCTTGGCGGTAGCGTAGATTGGCCAGCGCGTGCTTGTAGATAGCTGCATGCTGCACCTCAATGTCCGGCGATACTTGTATCTCTTCGCCCAGAGCTTTGCCCACATCGTTGAGCATCTTCTTGAAACCGGGCTGATCCTGCTCCGTGAGCAGAGTCACAGCCGTTCCCTTTCTACCCGCACGAGCTGTGCGTCCCACGCGATGGATGTGGGTCTTGATGTGTCGCGGTGCCTCGTAGGACAGCACCACATCGATGTCTGCCACATCGATACCACGAGCCAGGGCATCCGAGCAGATCAGACCGTTGAGCTTGCCACCGGTAAACTCCTTCAGCGTTTGGTTTCTCACACTGGCCGAAAGATTGCCCGACAATTCGGCCACTTTGGTGTCCGTGTCCTTGAAGAGCGTCTGCATCACGAAGGCCAGGCGATCGGCCTGATCTGTGCTGTTGGTGAAGCAAAGGAACCGCTTCCACTGGTACTTCTTGACCAGCGCGAACAGGGTCAGCGGCTTCAGACGCAGCTCCGTCACACAGTACTGCTCCGTCAGCTCCGCTGGCGTTGTGTATTTGCCCACAAACTGGCCGCTATCTGCGTTAGCATCAGCATCCGCTTCCTCGCCGGTGGTCTCCTTCATCACGGGCATTGTGAAGACGGTGGTGAAGAGGCGTGGCTGGAAAAGGCGCAAATTCTGCAGCTTTTCCGGATCTTGCGATAATGTGGCAGAGAACAGGAGCTTGTGCGGCTGCTTGCCAAAGCTGGCCTCGAGCTCAGCGTAGCAGAGAGGAGCCTGGGTGCCGGCCAGCAGCTGGTCCGTGGTCTCCTTCACATGGCTGTCCAAGTGATAAAGCCAGTTTTGAAATACAGCGTCCATGATGCGATCGGCCTCGTCAATGACCAGGAATTTAAGGCTCTTCAGGCAAAAGCCCTTTGTGGCATGCAGATGATCCACCAGGCGACCTTTAATGAGAGGATTTCCTTATTATTTTTACTCTTATCCATCAGCTCATAAAACTCACCCGGTGTGGTCACCACAATGTCCACCTTGGAGTAGTATTTCCCCTTGTACAGCTCCACCAGCTTCTCCTGCTCGTCCTCGAGCTTGTGCTGCTTGGACAACAGGCACACCTCCAGCTCCGTTTTGCTGCACAGCGCACTGATGACCCGGAAGACCTGCAGGGCCAGCTCCGCCACTGGCAGCACCACCAGAGCCCTAACTTTGCACTCGACGCGCTGCGACAGCAACTGGACAATGGGAATGGCAAAGGCGAGGGTCTTACCACTGCCGGTGGGCGCCGAAACGCAGATATCCCGCGGACGGAAGGGTGCCGGCTTCGCCTGAGCCTCCAGTATCCAGGGGATGACCTGCCGTTGGACGGGAAACAGTCGCTTGATCTTCATTTGCTTGAGAGCCGCACAGGTGGATTTGTCCAAATAGGAGACTTGATCTATGGACTCCACATTCTGGTTCTCCTCAGCATCGGGCAAGAGGCTGCCACCTTCGATGATCGTGGGATGTGCCAGCCAACTGGGCAGCTGCATCTCCACCCGTCGTTTCTTGTTCGCGGCTCCATCGCCGCCCAGAACCTGAAACTCATCGGTGGGCGATGGGAGCTCCTCCTCCTCCTCCTGTTCTTGAGTTTTCTCTGCTTGCGCTTCTTCTGCGGGCTCTTGTGCTTCATCTTTCTCTGTTAGTGGGTCTTCTTTTTCTGGAACTACGGTTTCCTTGGTGGATTCTTCCACAATTTCAGTTTCCTTGTGTTTCCTCTTTCGTTTCGCCGCCTTTTGAAGCAATTTCTGTAGAATTTCATCTTCGTTGTTGGTGGCCTCACGAGTTCCATCTTTTGTTTTGTGCAAATCCTCAGTGTAACTAAAGATATTTGAAATTATTTAAATTATACAAAGTGTGTTGGGTAAAACTTACCGATTTACAGTGAATAATTCCATTATTCAAGCTATTTTTATTTATTAATTGTAAAATGAAAATAGTGCACGTGTTGCCGCGAATTTGTTTACGTTTTCGCAGCCAGTGTGACCGTTCATGCACGGCGAGCTTAATGCCGAAATACAGAGTTGCCATACTGTTTTAAATAAGGGCGTCAATTTTTAAATCTATTACTTCTTATAATTGGAAAATATATTAAAACAATATAAACTTTTAATTTGAATATAGGAAGATTTCAACATAATTTATTTTGTAGATTTACAAATCGTCGAATATATAGTTTATTATTTATAAAATAATAGCAATGAAAGGAATAATGCATCATAAACTATATTTAATTTTTTAAAGCGTTTTAAAGTATGAAATTAAAAGAAAATATTACATTAAAAATAAATTACAAAAATTAAAATTGAAAAAATATTAAATAAACCGATTTGTACAGATCAAACGATAACCGCAAACTATTTTTCATACTAATTGTTCATTTTCTTTATTTTTATAGCTTTCATTACAATATATTTATTTTGCATTGATATATTCCAGTTTTCAGGAATAATTGTTAATATTCCCGTAACCACAAGCTGAATAAGTAATTGACAGCGGAAATAAACAACAATATTAGTTCATATTCCAGTTTTCTAGGGGATTTGTGGTTTCCCAACGTGGTAGAAACACTTCACTCGATCTACGAAATGGATGCGTTGGATGCGTACACAAAAGTGCCCCCGACTCCTTGGGTTTCTTTGGGGATTTTTATGCCGGTCAGTGATTCATAAACTGACCCAAAGAGTTCCACGTGAGCGGGAGATGCAAAAAAAAAAGAGGAATACACCTCACCACAGATACGTATTTATTAATTAATCTTTATGAAACCGGTTGCTGCCGCCCCGTTTGCTCCACTAAAAAAGAGAGAACCTTTCTAAAATTAAACAGGGGAAAGAATCTGTCAATCTTCTGCGGTTTTTTTGTTATGTGTTACCAAAGGGGTTTTTTAAGATTATTTTGAAGCCTCAAAATCTGTCACCGAAAGCTCATTTTACGTCAGTAAATGTTTTGTTTTTAAATAGCTTCATTAATCATGTAACTTTGAGTTTAATTCGATTTGGAAGCAGTAGCTGTTTGAACACCTGTGACAAGACACGCCCACCATATGTGTTGATATTTATATCAACTCAAATCTCCTCCAATCCGAAGGATTTAAAATATATATAGCTTAGCAACTAAAAACAGATTTTTTATAATCAAAATCTTTGCTTGTAGAAAAGCGAACACCTGTCAGGGACTGGGAGACACGCCTCCATCACGAATCGGAGCATATAGTATTTAAAGCCATAAATTCTAACAGAGGTTTAGTTTACTTGGCAGCTTAACACTTTTATATTTACATAACTTTCGCTCAACGGAATAAAAAATACAGAAGGGGATGAGGGTATAAAGAAGGTAAACTACCTTTTAAAACATTAATTCGAACGAATTCTAAATCTTTGTAGTATTTAAATATGGAAAATCATAATCATAATCATAATCATACTTAAGAATCATGCTAATATAGACGTCATAGCAGCAGTTCCTTAACTTTCAAAACTTTCAGTTCGCAACCAGTGCCTGGTTCTTTCATTTAGCACATGTGCCGCGGATTAAAATATCAAACTGGAATTGAAGTTTTGGTTATAAAACGTTTCGCGATTGCGGATACGAAAGCTGAAGCTGTCCATTTATTAAATAATGGCCATTGTAAGGCAAAAGATTTGATTGTTCAATTCTTTTTTGGGTGAATTCAATGGCAGAACGGGTTTTGAGAGCGGTTCCATACGGTTGAATCTTTTTTTTTTTGATTCTAGAATTTTGAACCATAGATCCGCAGGAAGTTCCCCAGTTACCAGACTGAAGTCTTATCTTTGGTTGTTCCATTATCTTTTATCTTTTCAATCTAATTGAATTTCTCCGACACACTTTTCTCATTCTCTCACGGGACTCCCTGGACTCGAGCTCTCTTTTCTTTATCATTCTTCCGGGGAAAGAATCGTGGGTGTGTTGTACCTGCACTTGTTTAAACATTGTTTTCGTTTTCTATTTACTATAAAAATTTAATTAAAAATGAGTTGAAGAAGGAAAGGGTTAGAGAAAACGTACAAAACTTCTTTATAGATAATAATTAGGGGTAATCAATAGTGTTTAGGTAATATTTGATTACTAAATGCACTAAACGTGCCTTTTGTGACTTTTTTACTGCTTTTTATAGCACTAAAAAATTAAAATAAGAGGAAAAAACCTAAAATCAATTTATAAGTGGTACTTAAACTTTATAATAATCCCAAACTCGTGCCTTTTGTGGGGTTTTACGGCTCCTATTATATTCTCTGATTATATTTTCTTATTGAATAATTTATGATTTAATCTGTCTGTGGTCTGTGATAAATTTGAATATTATTTGCAAGCACTTGAATATCACTCCATTTTCCCGCTTCCATTTAATATTCTCAGAGGGGATTCTCCAATGTTTGCAGGGAAAAATAAAGAACAAATTAAGACAAAATTGTTATGACTAGCTTTTAGAAAATAAGTGTTAAAATTATTAGTAATAAAAATTATAGCAATTCGTTTTCTTTTTAACTTAGAATCTTGAAAGTTCTTAGAATAAATGAAATAAATAATAATAAATAATTCCCTGGGAAATTAAACCTTAAAATCTTTTATTTTTTGACATTTAAGTTATGTAAATTTAGGTGATTTAAATATCCCTAAAAAGGCAGAAAAAAATCCTAAATTAAAATGACATATGGCATGCACTTAGATTACTCGTATTATCTTACAACTGTATATATATGACTATCGGCTTATTTACATTCATTATCATCATCACACAAATATAAACAGAGTCAAAAACCGTATCTTTCTATTTATAAATATCAGTGTTTCTCTGAAACTCTTATTTTGTGTACATATTTAACAGAAATAATCTAGTTAGGCACAATTTCTTACTCTTTCAGATTAGAGAGACTCAAAGACTTGCCAAAAATGTTCTTGAAATCTACTCAAAATTTACTTAAACCAAATTCACTTCACATAATGACTGTTTGCGTGTTTAAAAACAAACCCGATTTAGCGAAAGATAATAACAATATCGACACCTGTTGATCTCAGGTGGAAGAGAAAAGCGTAGAAGGGTGCAAGTGCGTCAGAGAGAGAGACACTGAGAACTTGTCTATGACTCCGCGCTGACGCTGGCATCGACGTCGACGTCGCTCTGCCGACGCTGACGCAGAAGCTCAGAGCCCCGCGATTCGGCGGCGATCGCTTTATAACGGTAGGACATAAAGCCGCCGGAGTTCATTTGCAAACGTTTCGCGGTTGGCTCAAAACGCTCGCGAATAAACGCGCGAAAACGCGAAAAGTTCAGAAAAGAAAATCAAAACGAAAAAGTTTAAGGCAGCAGCTTTACGTTTTTTGCTGCCAAAAAGTTTTCGGTTCGAAGTTAATTAGTTTCGCGTTTAAGGATATATTAAAAAAAAAAATCAAAAACATGTTGAAAACTATACTGCCCGCATTGCTGTTGATTGCCTCGTAAGTGTTGGTAGAAAAATGCAGTTCAAAATTTAAACTAGATCAAAAAAACTGGGCCTAAAATAAAGGATTAATTGCTAAAATTAAAAATACTTTAACTGGAATAAACTGCTAATGAAAAATAAATATAAACAACTAATAAAAGATAATAGTAATACAAGATAATAATAAAAAAAGATACTAATAATAAAATAAAGGAGGGGTTTAACTTATTATTATTTATTTTAATTTTAGCAACTTCTATATTTTGATCTTTTACTTTTTTTGTTTGTAAAACCAGTAAATAAATATAAATATACGAATAATGTATTACAATTTCCTGGCAATCGCAGAATTTTTAATAATTAAACAAATACTTTTTAATATATTCATTTCAATAATTAATTAGATTTAACAAAGTTACGTTATTTTTTCGGAATTTCAGTTCAATAAAAAAGTTCTCCCAAGAAATATGAATAGACAATGGAATTAGCTACTTAAAAATAG
Source organism: Drosophila watanabei (assembly GCA_008042575.1). Lineage (NCBI taxonomy): Eukaryota > Metazoa > Arthropoda > Insecta > Diptera > Drosophilidae > Drosophila > Drosophila watanabei. The sequence continues at coordinate 31,037 of VNJS01015805.1, forward strand.
TGAATATTTCATGGTTTAATGACTACATATTAATATAAATCATATTTTCCAGCTGGTAAATTATTTATAATCACAAAATTAGCAATACTCAAGGAATAAGGAAATATAAAAATATACTAACCGCTTTTTAAGTCATTTAATTAATAATTATTATGATAATTAATAATTATATAGACATTATATAGTCACAAAATTACCAATACTCAAAAAATAAGGAAATATCTTTATTATAAAAATATACTAAGAACCTTTTAAGACATTTAATTAATAATTATTAAGACTTAAAGCTTGAAAATTCCACAAACCATAAATAAAAGAAATAATTTATTTAAAGCTGAGATTTTCTAAGATTTTAGTGACCAAAGATTTTTATTTTGAGTGATGTCAGTTTCTCTTCTCTTAGCTTAGAAACAAAGAAACAACTTTAAAAATCTCTGCCATAAAATAAAACTTGGCTTAAAGAAAGCTTGTGCCAAAATCTATATCGATTTGGAGAGGTGACCTTGGCCAGGCAGTCAATTGGCAATTGATATAAATGACTGGCCAATACGATCATAAAAACGTATACAAAATTAAACAGTAAATAAAAATTGTCGTAACATTCGTCAGTTTTGAATGTCACTTGATTAGCGCAGTAGCAGCGGGTTGCTCAGAGCAGATTTTTAGCAACATCTTTCGATTAACACATTATTTCCATATCATCTGAACAGCTGCCTCGGCACACCGGTGAGCCAGACCCGCCGCTTCCCCAACGACTTTCTCTGGGGCGTTGGTTCGTCCTCCTACCAAATCGAAGGCGGTTGGAATGCCGACGACAAGGGCGAGTCCATTTGGGACTTTCTCACCCACACGCATCCCGAGAAGATTGCCGATCAGTCCAATGGCGATATATCCGCGGACAGCTATCATCATGTAAGTCACATAATGAACAATAATAATTATAATGGTAGTCGTCGCAGTTATTTATTTACTTTTTGTTTGATTGGAAGTTATGCAAAGAGTTCAAGATCTAGCGAGGCTGAGGTAATCGAGTGGAAAATATGTGTGAGCAAATCACCATTGCGATCCACTCAGATGGCTATTAGTTACACGGCTAATTAAGCGATATTATCTGGATCTGATCTGACGATGATCGGAGGCGATGGAATAAGCAGAAACTGAAGGAGGGGGTGCTATGGTTGCTTTCAGTAACTAATTGCTAAGTATTTTTGAGGTATTTTTATCTGGATTAGAGAGAATAAATCTATTTAGGTCAATAATTCGTTAAAAAAACCACTCTTTATGAGTTTGAAGCAGGCGTGGGCACTAAATATAACGGAAAGAGCAGCAAAAAGGAAAGCAAGAAGGAGTGTGCAAGCGAAAGGTCTTCATGTGCGTCCCAAAAAGCAATGATTTGTTGTTGTGAAGTCAAGATCACGGCTTTTTGACTGCAAATTTTAGGGGCATTATTTTTGTAAATCTTCAGGGAACTATGGGATAAGCCACAAGTATTATAAGTTTAAATTTTAAACTTTTAATCTTTAAAAGATCATTTTAACAAGTTTTAACAGAAAATGTAGAAAATGATTATTTACAAACTCCTTTAAAACCATTCTCAAGGTAGTTTAAGTCCCACTTTTACCTCTAATTAATTCAGTAGCCAAGATCATTGGCCAATTGTGTTTATGAGCAGCATGATTTCAAGCAATAACCATAATTTAAATGGTCATTTTGATAGGCATACAAATTAGTATCTAGAAGTGTGGACATGCGATGCCACTGCAACAATGTTGCATCAAATTACAGGCCACAAATCAATTTGCATAGCTCCTCTGACCAAACAAACAAACAAAAAACCATTAGCGAAGAGTCGCATAAATCATGGGGAGAACACACAGACAGACACCTGTTTCATAATTTGATAAACTACTTTTTTCTGATAAAATCAAGTTATCTCCCCATCTGGGGCTTTTCAGCGCTTCAACTTTGCACTATTTGTCTTCGTTGGGAGTGATTAATGATCTTTGGTTTGTGCTGAATTAATGATCTTGGAGCAAGAAAGCGACTTAAAGGGCAGATCAATGAGGGCGTGACTGGGTTGGATTAATAAATAAAATAAAAACGAAACGGAACTGAAATAGGTTTATAAATAACACAGAAGATGAATGTGTTAATTTCTTTAAAAGATAAAATTGTAAATCTTTAAAGAAACCTTTGCTGAAACCTAGCTAATTTCTTTTAGAACTTGTCCCCATTTTCACAGCAGACTTATGGATAAGTTGGGAATGATAATATTCAGATAAGAAACAAGAGCAATAAAAGCTTTGTTGGGTTTTTAAGATCAAACATTTTTTATTATATAGACTAAGAGAGAGGGAGATTTCAACACTTATCTCATAGATATGATATGAGATCTTAAGGGTGTTATAAGCATAAAGTCTTTATTTTATCAAATAAAAACTCTGACCTATTTAACTATAACTTTGCTATATATTACTAAGCTTTTATTTCTATAATATTCAATGTTCTTTAGTTTGCTATTAATTAAAATATCTTATTTTGCATAAAAATCTCACATGGAACTATGATAAATGGCTTGTAAATAAGCCACTAAATTATTATGTATAATTCCAACTTGATCTCCTTCCCAGTAATATTCACCACAATAACTTATTTACAAAGAATTTAGCATTGTGTGTTACATAGTTGCGTTGATTTATGGAATCAGCAGGCAGAATGTGTTGGAGTGCCCATTAATTGTGTCATAATTCGCCTGCTAATGCCAATCAAAAGTCAGCTAACCGATTTTATTTTGCGGCAGGTGTCGCTTGTGTTTAGCTTCATTTTGTTTTTATTATTATTTTTATTGAATTTACTCGGCCTATCCGCTTGTTACTGTTGTCAGTGGGGGCAGGCGATTTGATAAATGATATATATATGATATACATGGCGGAATGGACAGCTTAAACGCCCCTTCGGAACGGAACGGTGATCGCGATTTCGAATTGTTTTCAATTCAAAGTCACATAATTTAGCGACACCTCCAAAGCCAAAGCCAAAGCCAAGTCAAGTGACACTGACCACGGTGGTGACTTACCAACTGGTTTTTCCATTCCAAATTCGGGGTTTTTTTTGGCCCGGCATTCTTGGCATGGTTTTCAAAAGGAAAACCATATCAATCCGAGCGCCGAAAAACAAGTCGGAATGCAGCTGCCTCCGAGTTTTCCTACATTTAAGTATTTAAGTATTTATTTATTATGTCAGATTCAATTTAAATGCTGTGACTTGTTTGACTTTAGATTAGCAAATTTATGCGGTTTGTCTGCGATTTGTCTAAATCAATTATTAAATTGGGTTGAAATTAGCCCGATTAGCGTTTTAATTTTCCCACTAAACTGGTAGCTTATATGCTTTATTGACAGATTTAATGGGTTTTCAATAGTTTTACGCTTAAATGATTATATTTATGCATAATTTATAGATTTTAATATCTTAGAAAGCTCCCGGATTATAGAATTAGCTTAGATTTAGTCCGGACAAAAATATTGCATACTTTTTAGCGGATGATTAAAGGAAATATTTTGGAGAAACCTGAAAAACTTTTATTAATACTTATTAATGAGGTTTAAAAGTTCAGATTTGGTATGTGGTTCTTAAGTTTGGCAAGCTTGTGGAAAACTTTGTATTAGGTCTTTATTTTCATCAGCTTTTCTAATAATTTTTTTCTTAAAAAACCTACTATAAATTATAAACCTTAGTTTTCCTCTTAGATTTGGGAAGCTTCTGGAAACCTGCCTAATATGTCTTTATTTTCATTAGCTTTATTTCTACTTATTTTTCCTAAAAATCTTTAAGAATTTCTTAAATTAATTCTTCTCTTAAAAAACCTACTATAAATCATATATCTTTTTAACCCTTTTCAGTGGCGTCGCGATGTCCAAATGGTGAAGGAACTGCATGCTGGCACCTATCGCTTCTCCTTGTCCTGGCCCCGCATAATGCCCGGTGGCTACATGAACCACGTGAGCACCGCTGGCATCAAATACTACTCGAACCTGATCGACGAACTCCTCCGGTATAATATCACGCCCATGGTGACGATCTACCATTGGGAGCTGCCGCAGAGGCTGCAGGAGCTGGGCGGCTGGACCAATCCGGAGATCATACCGCTCTTCAAGGACTATGCCCGCTTGGTGCTCGAGATGTACGGCGATCGTGTGAAGATCTGGACCACGATCAACGAGCCGTGGCATGTGTGCGAGCACGGCTATGGAGTGGACTACATGGCGCCATCGTACAACTTCCCAGGCATTCCCGCCTATTTGTGTGGCCACAATCTGCTGAAGGCTCACGCCGAGGTGGTGCACATGTACAGGGATTTCTTCCAGAAGCGTCAGGGTGGTCGCATCGGCATCACCCTGGACACTTCGTGGCCGGAGCCTAGGAACCCGGACTCTGCCGAGGATCGTGAGGCCTCCGAACGGGCCATGCAGTTCTATGTGGGCTGGTTCGGTCATCCGATCTTCTCGAAGCACGGCAACTATCCCAAGGTGATGATCGAGCGCATCAGGAACCTGAGCAAGGAGCAGGGCTTTGGTGTTCGCTCCAGGCTGCCCGAGTTCACCACAGAGGAGATTCATCGCATCCGTGGCACCGCCGATTTCTTTGGCATCAACTCGTACACCAGCAACCTGGTGACATCGAATGGACACAACAACACGGGAGGCTTCCCGGTACCATCGTTCAATCATGACATGGGCGTTGTGGAAAGCCAGAAGGAAGTCGACTGGCCGGGATCGGGTTCGGTTTGGCTGAAGGTGAGTTGGGAATGTTACGAATTATGAAAAAAAGAAAGCTAAAATCGTAAAATGGTGTCAGAAAGTATGCTACAAACTTTTAAGCCTAAGAAGTAAGCCTTTTTGGCACTGAAAATATTTCAATGCATACTTTTAAACACCTTTTATATTGATTTTAAACATGCGAAAATGTTTAATTAGGAGATTTAGCAATCCGAATATTTAAAAATACAATAAATTATAGGAATTTTATTACAAATACATACAATTTACTTAAAATTAATAAAAAACAAGAAAGGAAGCTAACTTCGGCACACCGAAGTTGGTATACCCTTGCAGATTCCAATTGCATAAATTATAATCTATCCCAATATAATATAATATGAAATACATTCATATTCATACAATTTTTACAGTTTTACATTTTTTACATTTTTACACGTAAAGTAAAATGTAATTTTTTCCCACGTTTACCGATCGTTTGTATGGCAGATATCATATAGCTAGTCGTCCGATTCTTATGAAATTTACAACAAAATTCTGAAAAAATATGAAATACTAGTATATCAAAGTAGAAGAAATTATGTTGAAAACTGACAAAGCTATAATTTTTTTTCTGAAAATTTCACGACCGTTCCTATGGCAGCTATATGATATAGTAGTCCGATTTTTATAAAATTAAATTTAAAAATCTGAAACAATATAGAAAGCTCATAACCGAGAGTTGATCAAGATATGTTGAAAAACAGTGAAGTTAGAATTTTTTTTCAAGAAAATTACGGATCGTTTGTATGGCAGCTATATGATATAGTCGTCCGATCCGGATCGTTCCGACTTATGTACGAGTGAGAGTATATAGAAGACTATCTACAAAGTTTCATTCAGATAGCTTTAA
>VNJS01015806.1:0-15580 GCA_008042575.1 Drosophila watanabei
TAGCCGCAACTGTGTTAAATGAGCTGATGTTTCCATGAGTAAATGACAAGGTGCTCGTCGTAGTTGTTGTTGTTGTTGCAATGTAGCTGTTGACATAACTACTAGCATTGATAGCATTATTTAATTCATTTGATAGGGTGGCACGCAGATCTGCAGGTGCACCAGCAATTTCCCTCATCTTATCAGTTTGCCGCTCTTTACCAAGCTGGCTTTGATCAAATGAGTCTTCCATTCTTCAGCAACTAGCAATATTTGTTAACACAAATATTAAAGTGCCGCAATCAATTAGAAGTTGTTGATCTGTTTACGCTTTAAATCAAAAATGCAAACCCCCGGCCGCGACAGCGCGCAGAGCGGGGGCGGTATACTTGCCTCGTAAGCGGACTTGGTTTGTTTATCTTTTCTTCGTACCTTTTACCGACACCGCGAGCAGTGTCTAGACATAGATCCGCATGCGAGATAAGCACACAAATGTTGTTAGACTTTATTTATTTTTATTTTATTTTATTTTATTTATTTTTTTTTTTTTGGCGAAAAAACAAATGACTTGTGGCCAGTGTGACCAGGCAACCAGCTTGGGCTACTCTCACGTTGTTATTATTATTGTTATTATTGTGGTTATTTCTTCTATAACTTCTACGACCTCTATTTGAATTGTTGATCTGGTTATTATAATTCTGATTATTCAGCTCTGCTCCGGTTCTCGAAATCGAAAAGCTTTTTCGATTTCAATTTTGAGAACGGGAATTGGTGCTCCGGTTCTCGAAATCGTAAGCCGGTTTCGATTTGCAAAACGGGCCGAAATGAAAAGTAAATGTCTTTTATCTCATGTAGTAGTATGTAGTAGTAAATAGTATGCTCAGTGGTCTATTGATGTTTATTCCACATCACCACAAGATCATTCTGGCACGTAGTTATTTTATAAAAAATTTATTTCTGACCCCACCTCAGATTTGACAACACAAATTTTGCCGTCGGCAACAAGACATTTCGATTTGATTGCTAAGGTTGCCAGACAGTTGGCAGAACAAGTCGCTAGGAAACACTAAGTTATAAATACTTATTAAATGCAAACCTTAGCAAATATATTGTAAAATGAAGGTTCAATAATGTTTTATTTAATAAATCTAGCTAATTTTATAAAGTTAATGATAAAAGAGCTGTTCAAATTTAATTAAGACAACTGGAAATGAAACAGCACGCAAGCTGGCAGCATCTTCATGTAAAAAAATTAATTAAGTAAGCAATTGCCGCCCTTATTTGGCTCCTTCAACAAATAATTTAACAGCTTAAACACTTTTTAGCATTCTGCCAACAATTTAAACCAACAACGCCAGCTCTTTAAGCAACAAAAAATATTAAAAATTCCGATAACAAAAGGATAGCAAAAATTACTCAAGAACCGGAGCAGCTAAAATCGAAATCGAAAATCAATTTCGAGAACCGGAGCAGGCCTGATTATCTTGTTTTGATAAAAACCGTTGTTTTGGTAATTACCATGGCGATTGCCTCTACCTCAAAAGTTGCCTCGGTAATTATTGCCACGATAGTTTTGTTGTCTGTGAACAATACTGTGATAGCATTGCCTGTCATTTCAGTACTACATTGAATGTACTTTGCGACGGCTTCATTCATATTGCTAAAGTTTCCAGCTTCTAGTATAGTTTTTAGTCTACCATGTTCGCAATTTTTAACCATTGTGCTAATGGCTTCCTTTGTGCTGAATTTATCAGCATGTTCAGCTGATTCAATTTCATTTGTGAATTTTTCGGCGGTTTTTCCTTTTTGCATTGCCGGTACGAATCTTTGGAGATGCATTTTTTGTCCATTAAATTTGGGACTTGCGTTTAAAATATCCCTGATGTATTGTCTTTGGGCGGCTGGGGCTGCCATAATGATATCTTTCGTGTTTAATTTACTGAGGCTAATTCTTCTTCTTCCTGTTCAGGTAATCTGCAGGAATTGTTAGTTCATGCAGATCTTTTTCTTCGATATTTATCTCTTTCTTTTCTTCTCCTGATTCAGAATTGATTTGTTCTAATTTATATTCTTCTGGGTCTGTTGTTTCTAGGTCTATTGTCAAAGGGGCAATTAAAAGTGTTGGTATAGATATATCAAAATTATACCTCTCTTTAACAGTTATTAATTTGAAACGTAACTTGATCAATAGTTTTGATACCGTTGACCAGTTATTCTTTCTTATTGTTTTAATATTTTTATGCACTAATATTCTTGCTCATTAAATAAGTCAACAAGTATTTTTGCATGTTTACTAATTGTGTCCTGATGTATTGGCCGGTTTTGGCTTATGCATTTGTAGAATTTTGTGAATGATCTTTGACTTTACGGATATGAGTGACAAATTCTTCCCATTCCATACTAAGTCTGCTTGCAATTACTGGATCAATTGCTTTCTGCTTTTGCTTTCAATATAATTGATCTTATTTCTGCGATTGTGGATAATAAGTGTGGCCAAACATTTTAAAATGGATTTTTTTATCTTTATTTATTTATTATTATTTTCTTTTTGTTTTAACATAAATTTGAATATAACCTTTACGTCGGGGGTTTTTTTATAAATAGCAATAATATTGATAACAATAATCGTAATTAGCATAACAAAAAAATTTTTTTTTATCTCTATATATATATTTTTATACCCTTGCAGGGTATTATAATTTCAGTCAGAAGTTTGCAACGCAGTGAAGGAGTCATCTCCGACCCTATAAAGTATATATATTCTTGATCAGCATCAACAGCCGCGTCGATCTAGCCATGTCCGTCTGTCCGTCTGTCCGATTATACGCGAACTAGTCTCTCAGTTTTAAAGCTATCTGAATGAAACTTTGCATACAGTCTTATATATACTCTCACTCGTACATAAGTCGGAACGGGCCAGATCGGGCGACTATATCATATAGCTGCCATACAAACAAAATTATAACTTCACTGTTTTTTAACATATCTTGATCAACTCTCGGCTATGAGCTTTACATATTATTTCAGATTTTCAGATTAAATTTTATAAAACTCGGACTACATTATCATTATCATTTTTAGACAAAAAATTATAATTTTGTCAGTTTTCAACATAATTTCTTCTACTTCAAGATATTAGTATTTTATATTTTTTCAGAATTTTGTTGTAAATTTCATAAAAATCGGACTACTATATCATATAGCTGCCATACAAACGATCGGTAAATGTGGAGGTAAATTACATTAACTTTACATGTAAACATTTAAAAATATGTTAAAAAAATGTAAAACTGTATGAATATGAAAGTAGTTCATATAATATTATATTAGAATAGATTATAATTTATACAATTGGTATCTGCAAGGGTATACCAACTTCGGCGTGCCGAAGTTAGCTTCCTTTCTTGTTTTAAGTTTATCCAAGTCAATGGCATGACTGGTATTTTTACGTAGGCACTTATTTTACGTTTTTATAAAAGCGATTTCCAACATTAAAATTGCGATTATTGCTAACAATATTATAATCAACTTTTTCTAACTCGATTCTGTTTACTACGTTCGCCGTTGAATCGACGACTTTCGTATCTAGAAAACCCACTTTGGTTGTTTTATCAAAATTTTTTATATGGGTTTACGTCTAGTGTGTAATTAAGTTGCTTATTAATTTGCCATTCATATTGTCTCATAAGAAAATGGAATTTTTAAGTTTTACATAATAACCTGCCTAGTGTTTCGCATAGCTTTACGGGCTATACTTCTAATCGGACAAAAAAGATTTTGCTTAATTTTACAAAAATTATGTATAAAATATAAAAAAATATATGAATCGCAATGCAATTAAAAACGAATTTTGCAACGCAGTGCCATAGATAAAAATATATACCGTTGTCCACCGCGTCAGCTGGTCATCGCCGTTTTGGCTACGCTGAGGCTCCCTCGAAGGCGCTATTACTTTACTGATCTTTTTTTTATGCCGCCGTGCTTGCCCATTAACACAACTCTACTCACTCAGCCTTTCCATTTTTATTAAGGTGCCCGTTGATTTCCTCCTCCAAGGATGAAGATGTTGGATCGATCTAGACGTTGCTACTTTTCTTGAATGTTTTTTCATTTAAACATTGTCTGTTGTTGTTTTCCATTGTCGCACATTGATTTTTCCATCGAAGATTTCACGGTAATTTCTTTTCGTAATTCTGGCTCCATATAATAAAGTGTTGGTTTTCGATTTCATTAATTTTTCTTTATTCGGATTGAGCAGCGAAGGTGCCGCTTCAACCCCTTCAGAGTTTCTGATTATACAAATATATCGTAGCTGGGCTGCCAACAGGGTCAGCGGAAAGTCGGTTATATATATCGCTTAGGCTTGAGCGCGAGGGATATGCACATACACTTGGGTTCATATACCTGTGGGTCCGCCCAGCATATTATATCGTATGTGCATATTACAAGAATTTTAAGCGCAACATTTATCCCATGTCAGAACTTGCGAAAACTACGAGCAAAAAGTTGCTCTTCTTCATTTTTTCGCAGCGTTTTTTTCTTAGATGCAGTTTGAGCGCTGTACAATTGTGACAGCGGATTTTCGTTATTTAAGTACAAAGCTCTTGCTGTCATAATTCTGATAGCGGATTTTTATTATGTTAGTACTTGGCTTAACCCTTGTACGCCTATTCGAAATGATTTGCCGTCCGTTGCATAAGACCTTCACCGACTCTACAGAGTTTACGAATATACAGAAATATTTAAAAAATAGCGTTTTCGAATGCAAAATGCAAAAATTGAAAACCTAATTACCGATGATAGCGATCAAGAGTGAGCGCCGCCATCGATGGCGAGCCAATAGTGACGACATATCGATAGACCCGATATTGCCATCAATAGTTCCCCACCTCTGGTGATTGCAGTCATGTGGTATGTATTGAATTTTCACGCAGGGATGCTACTTACATGCGTAAGTCGAATGCATTGTGGCAATTTCGAATTTTTTTTTACCAGCTAGCCCCTTTGCTTCCCTTTAACATACCATATCCGTTATCCTTGTAATCGTGTATCTTCTATCTCTCGTTTTCTGTTGGCGATGCCCACGCCTGTTTGGCGGAACTCACCTGCAATGGTATCCAAACTTTAGAGCGGGTACGGAGAATATGCTTCTGTTTCTGGTCTTGTCGAGGCCGATAACTATTCAGCCACCCCCATATAAAAAAAAAACAAAAACAATTTAATAATCATTAATTTTGATTTATTTATACATATGTATATCTTAATTTCTGCTTGAGATTCCTAAAAATCAAGCGGTGTACACAGCCGTACCAAAGCCGCTTGCTAACATTTGCTGGTCAATCCAATCTCGGGCTAAGGCTACGCTAGCATAAGCTGCTGGTACCTCATCATTGCAGCCAATTCCCCAAGCAACAATTCCACTTTGCTGATATCGATTTTCAGAAGCTTGTCCAATAGGGCATACTAGTGGGGCTCCACCATCGCCCTGGCAGGTATCAACACCACGTTCACCTCCGGCACACATAAAAGACCTATCCAGTGCAAACTTAGGGCCAAGCCGAGTGCTTCTCAGTCGTGCTTGGCAAGAATCGAAGTCCACAACCGGCAATGGCACACGCTTCATTATGACGCTAAATTTTCCCAGAGAACCAAAAACATCCTTACCCCAGCCTGTGGAGTAACAAGTCGTTTTTGGACTAGCAATAGCTCCTTGTTGGGGTAAACATACAACATTAATGTGGTCATCCAAAATAAAGGCCTGCTTAAGAATTACAAGTGCATAGTCATTAGCTATGTTTCTGTTTTTGTATTTAGGATGCTTTATTGTGCTTTGCACTGTTCTTTCTTGATACGGTAGGCGCTCTTTTGTTGTTTGCGAGTCCCACTCCCCAGCACGAACCTTAAATGTTTCTGGTCCATGAGGTTCAATGCAGTGCACAGCAGTCAAAATTACTTGGGGATGTATAAGTGATCCAGCACAAAAATAGCTCGAATTTCCAAAATGCAATAAGGCAACTGTCCAAGGAAACTCGCCGAAGCCGGCTTCATTTTGAGAGGCCCCGGAAAGAGTAAAATCTAACCCTCCTGTGTTTCGAATACCGCAGCCTCGTGGTTGATTCGGTCTTTGATCCAACGGCGTGGGGTTCAAGATTTCAGTACGAGTTCTATTATCAGCGCAACACACATCTACAGAGGACGGGCATACGGGATCATCCGCGTTAAATCGAATATCGATTACCCCAAATCCATCAAATGATCCATCTTCTGTCACACTATTTGTTGACGGGTCGCATTTATAATAAGGAACACAGTTACATTCCGCGGTCTTGCCACTAATAGAATTAAAGTTTCGTGGCGTTATATTATTTATGGGCTCAGGTGTAACAATTACTCCAATTCCGCTATTTTGGTTTACCGGATTATTAACATTGGTGTTAAATATTTCTTCTATATTTTTTTGGACGTTAGATGTTTGTTGTGGCATACACTCTAGAATAATTGTTACTACTGCATAGAATATACCCAAAATAAATTTTTTGTGAAAGCCACACATTGTTAAATCTGGAAAATACAAAATTTCAATAATTTAGTAATTGTAAGTCAAATCACACAATTCTTTTAAAATATTTAATTTATTAATGAAAAATTGTTTCAAGAAAAAATTTATAAAATGTCATATATCGTGGTGAATGAAAATATACTGAAAAACTGCAATATTAGAATTCTCTGTTAAATTCCCGATGATTCCTATGTCAGCTATATGGTAAGGGGTCTGATGCCGCATCGACTTATATAGTAATAAGAATAATAAAGCTATTTGCAAACTTTCATTCAGACATATAAGGGGATTGATATGATGAGGTAAACGGACACACGAATAAACATGGCTATATTATATCGGAAGCTGATAAATTCTGATAGCAGAGATAGCCGATTTATTAAGCTTTAAAAATGGTCAAAACAACCTGTTTTCTATACTTTACCGCGCTTTTCTCAATATTGGTACATGATGGTTTTTGGTTATGGAAGCAATGTACAGAACAAGATATTTGTGGAATTGGGCTAAGCATAAGAACGAATAATATATTTTTAGAACACGTACGGTAATTATGGAGTGGTCAATTATACTTATAATGTTTTTTAAATTTTAATAATGAACTTCGAAATTTGCATTTAGGATAAAGATATTTCAATTCCGCTAACATAAAAATTTATTTCAATAAATAGAGAGTCAAAACAGTTGTGCATATTTTAATTTTTCATCATATTCACATAAAATGATAAGAAAAATATGTAAAAATTGCCAATGACGCATCTTAATATATTTAATAATAACGATTCTTGTGACGATAAATAAATTAAAATAAAAAAATAGTTGTTAAATTAACTCTATAATATTTATTTTATACATATATTTAAAAACTACTTGGTGTTACAAAAAGCAATGTATATTTTTTAATAAATTACAAATTGAAATCCATTTTGTATGCCGAAAATTTGCTTTCAATATCATTAAATGTAGTTAAAGCATTTTTATATTTATAATATTTGGATTTGGTACTTCAGCTTTCTTATATAAATATAAAAAAGTCTTGGAAAAAAATTATATTTTTGTTTCGTCGTTTTTGCGGTTACTAACAGAAATGAAATCTCCCGAGCAAAAAATGCAAGGGATTTAAAAATTGAATACTTTCTCCATGGGCTTTTTTTTCTAGACGGCAGTAAAAAACATTTAATAGAAGCTGTAAAAATTAGGTCCATTATTTGAGATTTAACTCACAAAAGACATTTAAATTCGATAATAATCTGTTAATGGGCGGCAACGGCGTTGATGGCCCATCATTCAGCTCCTTAGCGGCGAATACATTAATGAATGAAAAATAATGAGCTTCAGTAAAGAACGTGGTGGCACTATTGCACTGTGATGGCGCCCATAGGCAAAAAAAAAAAAAAACAAAAATAAATTATAAACATTTGCGAAAAGTAACCAAATTGTTTCTTGAATGTCCCAACTAATTTATTGCAAGTCACTTTGTCTGAAATCTTCCGGAGCATTCTGAAAATAGAATGCAAAGAGAGAACAACTCTTAATTTTTTGCTGGGCAGTAGAGTTATGTTTGCTTTTCATCCCAACGCAATTGCATTTCAAAGATGTCAAACTTAAAATGGACTTAAGTTTAATTTTTGTAGAATTCATTTGTGTATTTTGTGTAACTGCAGGTTCTTGCAGTTTTGTTTACATTCTCTAACTCATTTAAGCTGTATTATTCGTTTTCGTCATTTATGTTTGTCATTTCTGCTTCTCGACAATTTGGTTTATGGTTTTTCTTATTTTAATATTATCATGTATATCTTGTAACTCATTAAAATTAATCGGAAAATAGGTTGTGGTGGAACAGTGGCAGTGAATACAAGCAAAAGTTTTGAATTGTAATGACGATGATAAATGTATATTTACAACATCGTATGTTTGCTTGTAAAATGTTTGCTAGAAAGATATTCCCAGCAATAAAAAAATTAATAAATGTTTATATTTTAAATTAAAGTTTTACTTTTTCGAATCCTCGAAATTTTTTTCCGAGTTATTCTTAGTTCACTGGTCAATTTGATAACAAATATTTTGTTTACGCCTTTTACCAGCCAATAGTTTAATTTAGGTTATTAGCTTAATTTTAAGCTAAGTACCGACTGATTTGTCCAGATACCAAGAAAATGGCGAAACCGACATGTGGTGGACAAACGAAACGCGAAAATTTCGATGTAAAAACTTGCGAAAATCACTACAGGGTCTCTGTCTGCATACCTCTGCTGGATACCACAAAGAAAATTTGGAAGCTCGTTTTTCACAAGAAGTTTTGATTGGTAACCAATTGAGGGAGTTGCTCCCAGAAAAAGCTATTTTTTTATAAGAAAACGAAATCGAGGATCTAATCGGATGCTTGATTGAAAGATTCGGGAATCTTCTGGATGACAAAAGCGTAAAAAAATTGAAATTCAAAAGCAAATAGGCAATGTCACTGTCAGCAGCAACAAAAAATTGAAGGCAGCGAAATTCCAACTTCTGCACTGGAAACATTAAGATAATGTAATGTCGACACCTATATCCGAGTAGTCTGTACACTTCCCATTACAAACGCGAGCTCTGATTCAGAGCCTCTGAACGTTATTTCTCTTATCTTCGCCGCATCAAAACATGGCTTAGGATGTAGAGGTAGAGAAACATCGATTACATCATCGATGTTTTCAAAACAACGGTAACTTCGATGTTTGGTGAGCCGAACATCGATATTTTCCATCCCTAACAAGCATAGCTCGCAAATAACGGTTGACCGATTCGTACGATCGCAAAAAAACGGTTTTTCTCTTAGAATTGAAGCAAAGACTCTAAGAGCAACCGATTGAATTGCGTTTATAAAAATTATGCTCACGATCAGCTGACAAGCTGTTTTTTTCATTCTCTTTTGCTTTGCCCATTCACGGTTCTTTTGCTCTTGAACGAAGAGTCAAAAGGTTTTTTACGCATGTATGTGTGTATGTGAAGTTTCCTTCGCAAACACACATGTGTATGTGAAGTTTGCTGTATGAATTTGCATTTCATCTGAACATTAAACTTAAACTTATTAAACTTAATTCTGAATAATGGATTAACAGATAACTTCATTATTTGTTTTATTCAGGCTTAAAATTTCAAGAAGACCTAACGTCCAAAGAAAACAAATTACCGAAAAAATATCATTTGCGGAGACCTTTTCAGTGAATCGGTCTTTTAGAATGTCGCTCTGAGCGAGCGTCGCCTCGTATCGATCATCGGTAAGAGAGCTTTAAAAGAGCGCGCCTTTGCAACAGCTGAACGTAAAGCAATAAACAGAAAACCGAAAAAAAGAGAAACGATGTCAGCTGTTTAGACCGAGAGCGAGGATGCATACTTTTTTTCTGTTTTTAGCGCGAGTAGAGCGTAAGGAAAAAAACGGTCAACACCTATTTGCAAGCTATGCTAACAAGGAAAACGTGTAATTGTAAGTAAATTTGAATTCGGTTATTTCTTATAATTTACTAATAGTCAGGCCTGCTCCGGTTCTCGAAATTGGTTTTCGATTTCGATTTGGCCAAAAGCTTTCGATTTCGATTTTAGCTGCTCCGGTTCTCGAGTACTTTTTGGTATCGTTTTGTTATCGGAATGTTTAATATTTTTTGTTGCTTAAAAAGCTGGCGTTGTTGGTTTAAATTGTTGGCAGAATGCTAAAAAGTGTTTAAGCTGTTAAATTATTTGTCTTAGGAGCCAAATAAGGTCGGCAATTGCTTATTTAATTCATTTTTTTACATGAAGAGGCTGCCAGCTTGCATGCAGTTTCATTTCCAGTTGTCTCAATTAAATTTGAACAGCTCTATTATCATTTACTTTATAAAATTAGCTAGATTTATTAAATAAAACATTATTGAACCTTCATTGTATAATATTTTTGCAAAGGATTGCATTTAATAAGTATTTATAGCTGAGTGTTTCTTAGCGACTTGTTCTGCCAACTGTCTGGCAACCTTAGCAACCAAATCGAAATGCGTTGTTGCCGACGGCAAAATTTGTGTTGTCAAATCTGAGGTGGGGTCAGAAATAAATTTTTTATAAAATAACTACGTGCCAGAATGTTCTTGTGGTGATGTGGAATAAACATCAATAGACCACTGAGCATACTATTTTTTTCCCTTAGCAAATAACATCTGATTTGATAAGAAAAAAGGCATTTACTTTTCATTTCGGCCAGATAAAGGTGCCCGTTTTGCAAATCGAAACCGGCTTACGATTTCGAGAACCGAAGCATCAATTCCTGTTTTCAAAATCGAAATCGCAAGAGCGTTTCGATTTCGAGAACCGGAGCAGGCCTGATTATGTTTCAAATTAGTGTTCTGTTGGTAGTGTTGGCTGAGGTAGTGTAGTAGACTGGCACGTACAGATACTTGAAACGTAAGTAATGTTAAGATAAAACCCTGCGAAATTTGCATTTTCCTTGCTTGCATGCAACCGCATGACATGTGCATATTTGTGTGTATATGTACATTTCTACGTTTACATGATATTTTATTTTATAGGAAAATATTATTTAGGAACATAAAATTCAGAGGAGAATATGGAGGAGAACGTGGATGAGAATGTGGAGGATAATGTGAAGCCAGATCAGAAAATGAAGCGGGAAGCTTCTATTGTGTGGGATTCTTTAATAAAAAAAAAAATGGTTGAAAGACACATGGGGTATGCAATTACTGTAGAAAAGCCATTAAAACAATGGGAAACACCACAAACTTTCTCGACCATCTGAGGCACATCCACCCAGAACGCCTTAGAGATTTTTTTGTTTTTTTTTTTTTTTACTCTTTATTGGTAAAAATAACGGCTGCACACCGGCTATGCTACTCCTATTATTTAACAAGCAATTTGTGCAAAAATCCTTCTACAAAACCTTTGGATGTGTTTATGGGAAGATCCACAATGTATTATAGCAATGATTAGGCAAAGAAACGTAAGATTGATGCAATGGTGCTAAACATGACTGCTGTAGATGTTCAGCCTTTTAATTGTGTCGAGGATGAAGGCTTCACTGCTCTCCTGAAAGAAATTGACCGTCGCACAGTAGCGCTTCCAGACCAAAAGCCGTTGCAAAAATAAAAAAAGTCGATGTCGCAAAAACGATTTTTACCATGAAACTTGAAAAATATTCACAATTTTGCATCATAGGAAAAAAATTGAAAATTGGTCGACTTTCAGGTAGCATTACTCAAAATATAGATATCTTATCGTCATGTTATTTTCGTTAAATGATAGATACATTTATCATCAACTGCGTCACGCTGCGACTGCGGAAATGCTAATACAAAATAACCAAAAAAAAATTTTTTAAGGTAAAACAGTAGATTTTTTTCACTTTGATAATCTATAAAAAGGCGAATGGGTGGTCGTGGCATATTATCCAATACATATGTACATTTAACAACAATTACCTGCCAGTTGCCGTTTAAATTATTTGAATATCTTATTTGGTTCAAAAGTTATGATTTTTGCAACGTAAAATGAGAAAAGGCGCTACTGTGCGTCGATACAAGTTGCCAAGTAGGAAATACTTGCAGGATGTTTCTTAACAAGAGAATATGGAAAATTTATGGCAAAGCTGAGTGAATTTGCATAAGCCACAGACCTGTGGAAATCTCGAATTGGAATCAGCTGTTTTAGCTACAAAACATCTTGTAACGCCAACAAATCACACCGCTGCGAATTCAGCAGAAACCTCCAATTCTATTCTATCAGATTGGTCGATATCACATATATTGGTATGCATAGTTTCAGATAACAACGCATCGATGAGAAAAGCATGCGAATTATTAAAGTACAAAAACTTGCCGTGTGTGGCGCACACAATTAACCTGCTGTTCCAGGGCATTTTGAAGCAACCAATATTAGAAGATATTTTTAGCAAGTATAAGAATATAGTAGCTTTTTCTAAACGAAGCTCAACGACTCTTGCAAAATTTAAAGCAGCTCAAGAAACAGAGAATCTCTACGGCCTGCTACAAGAAATGCCGACGCGCTGGAATAGCGCATACAACATGATAAAAAGGATAATTCTGACTAACAAATACATAAGTGTCGTAGTGGCTGTATCGCACAACGCCCCTTCACCGTTTTCTACAGAGGATATTGATGCGAGGATGCGACCTTGTCGGTTACGACAAACATTAACGTTTAAATTTCGCTACTAATTCCCGTCGTATGTGAACTTTTTCATAAAATGAATGGCTTGGAATTTAAAACAATGAAGGGAATCGTTGCCTCAAATTCTATGAAGATTCGTTTACGGGAAAGATTATTTTCATATGAAACAAGAACCATGCCACGTATCGTCACCATTATTGACCCGCGATTTAAGAAGCGGGGGTTCCTAGGCCAATTAAACTCGGAAGAGGCAGCCAATGCTGTACAGGAAGAACTGAACTCCATACTAGGAACTATTTTACGACCACAGCCAGCACCACCAACCGAAGAGCCTACACGGTTTTCACTTCTGAAAACAAAATTGGACGCCAAAGCACAAACAATTCTGGCAGAGTCAAGTGTTCTCTTACGGCAATACTTGGAAAAAGAGAACGAGACGGAAAAGTGCGACTCTCTTGCGTATTGGGAGGTAAAACTTTATAAACTAAGACATTTTGTCTTCAAATATTAAATTAAACATATATTATTTCAGATGTTAACCGAAGAAGCCTTTAAAAAGATCTCCAAGAAGTTTCTGTGCATTCCAGCTACGTCGTGCGGCCTCTTTAGCAAGGCAGGCCAAGTTATATCCCACTGTCGCACTCGACTTTCTCCATCTGTCGCTGACCTGCTTTTGTTTTAAAACAAAAACAAACACATTCGCCATTGGCTGGCGAAAATCCTCCAACTGAACCCTTCACGAGGGCGCCGGCTGGGCAATGGGCACTGTATTATCCCGGACAACGGGTAGTGCACTGTCGCTTGCTCCGTTCGCGGTAATGCAGTGTCTAGCTAAGGCTACGGTTCAATTCCTCCTGCCCAAAAAGCCGCAGGAAATGAACCACTAGCCATGGTTGGAGGTGCCTTGGCGGCAGCCATAAAACGCAAGTGGATGGTACCCCTGAAATAAACCATACTGAAGGGACTGAAGGATGAAAAAGGGGCTGGGATGTCAGCCAAACGTCGGTGGAAGGCGTGACTGCTACCACCGGCGGGCACGGAGGGCAGCAATCCTCTCTGCGTGTCGCCAGCGGCCACACCTCTAGCTTGACGGGAGCAGGTCAGGTTAGTTGTAATGCTACTGCCACCACCACTACTCAGAGCAAGCTTTGCCGCATGGGTGCCGTCGTCGATACAGACTCGGACCTGGAAAGCGTGCAGCTCTCGAAAGAGGAGGAAGAGAGCCTTCTCCGTTCGCCAAAACCAGGCACCAGCTCCCCGCGCAGGGACGGGCCGAAGCGGTCAAGCGAGGGGAAGAAGGCCAAGGCGAGTTATAAGGCGGCTCTTGAGATCCAGAGCCGGCTCCGGAGCAAAGCAGCCCTCTCCCTAGGGGAAAGGGAAAAGCTAGCGTGGGCTGAGCAAGGGATCGAAGAGGTTAGTGAGGTGATCAAACGACATCTGATCGTGGCACTCATTGACCGCAGCGACGAGAATGGCAAGATGTCGGAGGCGCGGTGGAAAACCGTACACACGCGACTTGTTGAATCGCTGTTTATGCGGATGGAGGATGACTCCAAGGCCCCCATGCCAACATTCGATGGTGCGGGATGGCTGAATGGGGTCAAAATCCTAAAGTGTATGGACGACCAGACTCGGAAGTGGCTGACGCAAACGGTTAGCCATATGGAAGCACTGTGGGAGGGGGCCCAACTGGAAGTGGTGGACAGGGAATTAATCCCATCCATACCGAAGGCGAAGGTACTCTTCCCCATTGCTATCCAAGGCGATCGGGCGCTGAAGCTGCTACAGCGACAAAACCCCGACATACCAATCGCAGACTGGAAGGTACTGCATGTCGCGAGCCCACTACCCAAAGAGGGGGGCCAATGTGCAGACCTCCAGATTAATAAGGAGGCGGAGGACATCTTATATCCCAGATACGGGAAGATGGCGTGGGGTATGGGTAGCGTCTACCTAGGCCTCAAAAAGCGCCATCCCGGGAATAAAGAGGCGCCCACCCTGCAGGCTGGCGAGGTGGAGAAGGACTTAGGTCTGGACACCATCATCGACGACGCCCAGGAAATGACGCTGGACGAAACCCTGAAGGAGGACGGTGAGCTGATAGTTATAGTCAACCCGTCGGGAGGTGAGCAAGGTACCCATGACGCTAAGGGTGCTGCAGCTCAACCTTCATAAAAGTAAGGTCGCCTCGGCGGAACTCCTCATAGCCGTGGAGCAAGGGTCCGCCGACATTGCTTTAGTCCAAGAGCCATGGATTGCCTCGGGCAATTCCGTTGCCGGACTAAAGTCCTCTAATTACAACCTCTTCTACTCACCATCGGTAAGCAGAAATAGAACCGCCGTACTTGTGCGGAAGGGTCTACACGCTAACCTTATGTCTCATTACAGCTCTGACGACCTGACTGTGGTGATGCTGGAGAGCGGGAAGAAGCGCCTCCTGGCAGCTTCTTGCTACATGGCACACGACAGGACGGCCCCACCGGAGGAACTCAGGAGCCTGGTAGAAGCCAGTCTGAACGACCAGCAACTGCTTGTGGGTGCAGACGCCAACGCACACCACTGCGTGTGGGGGAGCCCCGATATAAACGACAGAGACTTTATTCTCTCTACTAACCTATATATAGCAAACGTGGGGGAGGAACATACCTTTGTAGGCCCCACCTCGTCCAACGTGCTAGACAGGGTACTATGGTATCAGAATGTAAAGTCCTTGAGAGACCATCCTTCTCAGATCATAAGTACATACAGTTCCAGTATGAATTCGAACACTCTCCAAAATTAACCGTTTTTGGGAACCCCCGGAACACTAACTGGGGAAAGTTCAAAAAGGTAATCACGGCAAAGCTTGCCACTTCTCCGGGCACTGTAGAATCTGCGGAGGACATAAAAAAGTCCCTAGAG